>PVKC010012176.1:0-23896 GCA_004027635.1 Crocidura indochinensis
ATACTTTTCAGGCACAAAAAAGAAAAGAGCTGGAAGTTCCAGTTCACCTCATGAAGCTCACCACAAAGAGTAATTAGTTTAGTTAGAAAAATAATTACATTCTGAACTGTCCTAATAATGGGAATATATGAGGGAAATTAAAATCCTGTCTAGAGTACAGGCAGGGGCTGGGTGGGGAGGAGGGAGATTTGGGGCATTGGTGATGGGAATGTTGCACTAGAGATGGGTGGTGTTCTTTACATGACTGAAACCCAAACACAATCGTGTATGTAATCAAGGTGTTTAAATAAAATAAAGTATAAAAATACTTGGGTATGGTTTATTGTATCCTAAATAAGTGGTTGTACACAGCAAATAAAGTTAATTCACACAATTATCCCGAACTGGAAGTCTGTCCTTATGATCCACATGATCTTATGTATTTTAAGTGTTTTATTTTATTATTTTATCTGGATCATACCAGGAAGTACTCAGGGATTATTTCTGGCTCTGCTCTCAAAATCATTGCTGGCAGGCTTAGGGGGACATAGAGGATCCAGGATCAAACCCTGGTCAACCGAATGTAAGGCAAAACACCCTACCCGCTGTGCTATTGCTCCAGCCCCAACCACTTTATTTTTCAATTCAGATTGTTTGAATAATTAAAGAAATACTTTTTATAAAACTGTTTGTATTATTTGAAATCATCCATTAGATTCTAAGAAAATCAAACAAGACAAATTGCTACAGACTTTTGAGGTAGATCCTTGAGAGCTACTAATTTTTGGAAAGTTTCTTCAGATTAAAAGTAACATATAAATGGTGGCCCTGAGCACCAGTTAGTAAATGCCTACCTCTGTGCTCCTTAATCAGTTGATATTATTTTTATTAAAAATTTCCTTTAAGAAAAAAAACATTTAATGAGGAGACATAAATTTAAAATAGCAAGTATGTTAATACCCTGAAGGAATATCTTTTTTTTTTCTTTTTGGTTTTTGGGCCACACCCAGTGACGCTCAGGGGTTACTCCTGGCTATGTGCTCAGAAGTCGCTCCTGGCACGCACAGGGGACCATATGGGAACCGGGGGATCAAACAGTGGTCCTTCCTAGGCTAGCACAGGCAAGGCAGCAGGCACCTTACCTCTTGCGCCACCTCCCGGCTCCCAACTGAAGGAATATCTTAATAGACCTAACACTACTAATGTTATTTCAATTTCAAGTTCTAAACTTTTGGTTTTGTGCATCTGGAGTTCTTTTATAGCGACCCATCATTTTCTTAGTTTCGACCATTCTGAGTATAATGTAATTGAAATAATAATTCTCACTGGTCAAGTGGTTATGCATATGGTCAGACAAGATGGTTATACAAATAAACCTTGACATGAATGAATCTGTTGTTAATTCAATGTAAGTGAACATCTGCTGATCATGTAGAAAGCTAATAAAACACACTTAACATGACTGGATTACTCAGAAACCTGGCAAAAATAGTGGTATAAACTTCAATTGCCAGAAATGCAACATGATATTTTATGATATCAGAAATTAAATATTTTAGTATTTTACTGCTATGCTTCCTATTGATATTTGTCATTTACTATTTATATTATCTCTAAAATATATTGAATATTTTAAAATACTTTTACTAGGGATTTATCTAAAAACCAGTTGAATAACCTGGTAACCTGAAACCATTTTTCTAAGAAATTTTTGAATCCTGTTTAGACATAAACTACACAAAAATGATTTATTTACATATAGAAGGTAGACTTAAATAGAAGGGAAGCTCCACTGATGTATGAGAGGAGCTAGATAATCTAAAATTGGGTTTTGAGACTACCAAAAATAAAATAAAATAAAATGGATTATTATTAAACTCAAGCATGATCAAGAACAATTAGAAAAATTGGGGGCCAGAGCAATAGTTCAAAGGGTTGGGCATTTGCCTTGAATGCAATTGATCTGGGTTTAATCAGGTGTGGCCCCAAAAATAACAACAGCAAAAAGAAATGAAAAAAAATTCTTAGAATAACGGCACTCATTTGTGGGACATAAAACATATAGTTTGATAACAATATGCAGAGACTATAGAAGTGGGCCAGGTGGACCAGTCTGTGATAGGAATCTTGTCACAAATAGTGTAGCAAAGCAAGCAAGAGAAGGGACCACTATTACAATGATAGCTGGAACATATCACTTTGGACAAGACCTGGGTGCTGGATGGAGATAAAGGGATTTTCATGATATCCCTTACTTAACAATAGTGCACATCACCATATCTAAAGAGGATAAAAAAGGAAGGGGGAGAGACAGAGAGAGATAGGGAAATATTGCAATATTATAATAGATTCCCCAAAATGCATCATAGTAAACTGATGCAATTTTAAAGTATTGATATGGAGTATTTTATGGAAAATTTTTTGTTTTTTGAAAATTTAGTATATAAACATTTAAATAGTTTTGATAACCCAGCATTTTTATAAAAATGTTATTTAAATTTTTGATAATTAAATTTATTAATAATTTCTTAGAAAATGATAAAGTGAGAAAAGCTTAAATATCTATCAACAGAACAGAAATAACAAAGATTATTTCCTGACTTTCTTTGTAAGACATAGATTTTCCATTCTTTTTATCACCCCCCCTTCCACAATTAGTTAAAAAGATTTTTTTAAGGAAGAAATTTTATCAGACTACCTTTCACCAATGAGTTTAAAATGAGTCTTATTGTCAAACCATCTGCCAAATATGGCTCCATTATATGTTCCATGACCTTGATAGCCCATATCTAAAATACAGCCCCAGGAAGACCTCCAAGGAAAAGGCCTACAAAACAATTCAAGTATTGATTCACTGAAAGTCATATGCTTAGAAAAAATAATATTGGATGCTTTAGTAACCTTCTATCATCACTTGATAGAACATGTTTTTCTCTAAATCCTGGCAACATTTCTTTTCTTATCTAATCACTGTTCACAGTACCAGTCCATGAAATATGGAATTAGATTTAGTGACCATATTCAGTTATTCTGCCAATTTTTTCTGCATTCTGAAGCTTGCAGGAGTTATACACTTATGTCTTTCATCATGAATGAGGCTAGTCTTTGTTCCTTTGCAAGCTCTTTTATATAGTCCATTCTATTGTGTACACAGTCACATGAATGGCCTGAGTCTTTATCTTTAGAGAGTTTGATAAAGTTAATCTGTTATACAAACTGCACACGAGCCAGTATTCATAAGTCTCTATAGCAGAACAGCCTGTTATGATAAAGCACATAGCAATATTTGCAGCCTGTTGATCACAAAACATATGGGTATTTCTACCATCTTGGGAGAATTTTATACAGATGACAAAGTATTTATTTGTTTGAGTTATAATGATCCTTTCAATACTTTAGACTAAAGTTTAGAAGTTTATTTGTGACAATAGATATAATCCACATATCTCAATCCAAAACTTGGGAAAATTTAGCTGTGTTTTTTTCCCCCTAAGTGTTGGAAACCAAATATAGGATCTTACATATAAAAAGTAAGTGCCCTATGCATTTTTGGTCTAAAATAACAATTTTTAAACATTATATTTCAAGTACTGAGTTAACTGAGAGCTATAAAAGGGAGATGTAGAATGAATGCAAAATTCCAAGGTTTTCTATTAGTTTTTTGATAATTTATAAACTGATAAGTTATTTCATTTTAAAGGATTATATCAAATTATTTTCAATTGCATTCATCATATATGATAAAAATGATGCTTATGTCCTCATTATTTCTAAGTATGGAAATTTTGATTATTTTTATGTATTTTATGTTGCAAAAATATATATCATTCTTTTAAGTATATTTCTAATTATATATTTTAGTCTATGATAATCAGAGTTATAATTAGTATTTAAAGACATACATATATAACTACTATTAGTGTGCTTTATACTTAATTCGATTATTATACTTATTTATTATACTTAGTTAATACAAGAGCATAACAAAAACATTAAAAAATTTCTCTAGAAACAGTTTTCATTTGATTACTATGGGATAAAATACTAGAATATGTTCTTTTCTTATTTTTCATATTATTAGTAATGAAACAAAATGATATGACAAAATCATGATCTTTAATATTTTTAATAATTTATTTACTTTTTAATACTTTAAATATTTTTAATATTTTAATAGAAAGCATGTTTCTATTAAAGGTAAATGAATAAGTTTGAGATTTTGAAAAGCTGGCACTGCATATTATTTTTTTGTTCCATAGATTCAGGATTTCAAAGAAATGGGAACTAAATAACAAAATTGTCAAACTGTTATTTTAAAGTCTCAAAGACTTTATTTTAGATGGATAAATTAAGAAGGCTTTTATTGGAATTTTTTCTTACTATTGATTAAAGTTGTTTTGTAATATTTTTGTTCAATGACAGAAAATTTCACCAATAGTAGTTTCCCTTCCCCATTAAATTTTATTATTATTTTGGTGTGTAATGGAATAATGTAAATTATCTTGACAAATATTAAAACATTCATATACCCACAATAAATAAAACAGCTCAGAATTTGGGCCAGGGAATTATTTCAAAGTGAGCAGGATACGTGTTTGAAATCACACTATGTGGAGTTGAAAAATGAGCACCAAAGAAGGGGTAGCCCTTGACTATAGCTTTATATGACCAAAATAAAATAAAAGCTGGTCAAATATTAAATATATCAGAGTTTACATTTCAAGGATGTTAAGTCAGTAGCAAACACTATTACTATCTCCAACTGACAGAATACTTGAAGTAGTGGAACAACATTATTTTAAGATCTATACATGAAGCTGTCATTCCAGAAAGGAAGAATATGATAAGAAAGCCTGATTTAATGTGTTCTAAAGCATGTTTCCATTTAAGGCAGAACAAAATGTGTTTTAGTAGATTCGTTGGTAATGGTACCTCTTTTTATATAAGGGAATTGATAGGACTTTTCTAAAATGAAGTCTGTAAAAGGAGTGGTTTCTGTTAACTATCAATTTGCCATCAAATACTACCTGTTTTTCCTGAAAACAAAAATAAAACCACAACAAAACAAAAAACAGAATGCAGGCAAATGATTAGAAATGCAGAAAGACACATACTGACTACCAAGTATGTGTAAAGCTATGATTACTGGAGGTGTATCCCAGCCTTTTTCATTATTGGCAAATTTACAACCAGATGCTTGTAGCAGATTGACTTTGTAAAGTTAATGAGACTGAGCAGCTTTCCAGTGTCATTTTGCAGCAATGCCATGGAAAGACGATTCCTTAGCCAGCTTTGAGATGACATTGATTAAATTCAATCTTTTGGCTCTCTCTTTTTTTTATAACTCCAGATAATAGGAAAAGCAAAGCAACGAATTTCCATAAAGGATAAAAAAATGACCACTGAAAGATTATTTACCCATCCTTTGTCTTTATATGCAGATCTAAAGATGATTTTAGGTCTGTCTTGTGGGAGATATTTGGAGTATAAAAATTTATTTTTATACATACTTATTTTTATACATCAAGATTATTTAATATTGAGGCAGAATATCACTAATTTGCTATTAATAATATAGAGTCCTAACAATATACATAGAAATGAAATACTGTGTTGAACTATTTGAATGATATCACCTTGCAGTCCACAATATACTTGTCAGGCAAGATCAAATGATATGGGTGATATAAATAATACAACTTTTGCAAAAATTTTCTTTTGTTTGCATTTTAGTGAAGAGTTTAAAATAAAAGACATATACATATATATGTATATATATATATAACATAGCTTATAAAAGAAATGTGTTTATAGTTCTGGAGACTGAAAATTCAGTGTGATGATCACAATAATGCCTCTTAATAATTTCTTAATTATTAGCTATTACTAGTATCTAAAATAGATACTATTATTATTGTTTTACATATTACAGATTAATATTACATATTATATTACATATTACTTATGTATTAATATATGTCACAGTGAAGAGTCACATTCTCTAGATTAGTTGAGGTTTGATTCCAACTGAGCTCCCAGACAAGAAAGGCAATTTCATTCCCATATTCGTTTAGGACAGGGGGAACATTTCCAGTTGTAGAGATCTGCAGGAAATAATTTACACAGTAAGAAGTACAAGAATGGGTTCAGGAAATCCAGTGCTCAAGGAAGGAATTCAAACCACTCAAGCTTTTTGCTCCTAGGATGTAGCTCTGCTCAGTGGAAGAAGACCGAAGAATGAATGAGCCTCTGTCTTCCTCAGACCCCTGCCTTTATTGACAAGAATCAGGTCCCAACCTAAGCTGGGAGAAGAATACCAATTAAAAGATTATCCAAAATACTATCACCAGATCACACCCTAGGGTGGAGTACAATTATAGATTAGGGTAGGATCAGTAACCCAACATCACAGTAGAGGGGAAAAAGAAAAAAGTGGGTAATTTTAAAAGCCTTTTCTATTTGTTTCAAAAAGATCTGATCTCCTAATAATACTATTACTTTGGAGGGTTGTAATGCATTGCATAGATTTGAGTGGAAATATACACTATAAGATTATAAAATTTTATTAATATAAGATCTCATGAAGAATTCAATTTTTCCCAGATAAGGATGGCACTGTAAATTCTCACAAGTTATATTCAGAGTACTATTAATTAATTTATAATGTTATTAACATGGAACTTCCAAATTTTATCTCAAGTTTCTTGCTTTGAACTCATTCATATAAATTCAATTGGATAGTCAAACTTCGCACTTAGTATCAATTTCAAATTTATTTATTTATTTATTTTAACACATAGAATGCTTGACAAATTTGTTCATCATCCTTGTGAAGGAGCCATGCTGATTTTCTGTATCGTTCCAATTTTAGTATATGTACTGTTGAAGCGAGCACTCAATTTCAAATTTAAATCCAAAAGGTAATTTTATTTCTTATTACTTAGCTATAAGTCTTCCTACATTACAGAAATGATGCTTTATTTTTCTCTCAATACATTCAAATCCTACAACAAAAGACATGAAAGATAATACAGCAGGAAGATGCTAGCCTTGAATAGAGCTGATATGGTTTTGATACCTGATACTATATATACTCCATGAAGAACCTCCTGAAGGAATACCTAACCACAGAGTTAAAAGAAAATTGTGGGGCCCGGGAGATAGCATGGAGGTAAGGCGTTTGCCTTTCATGCAAAAGGTCATTGGTTCGAATCCCGGTGCCCCATATGGTCCCCCGTGCCTGCCCGGAGCAATTTCTGAGCACGAAGCCAGGAGTAACCCCTGAGCACTGCCGGGTGTGACCCAAAAACCAAAAATAATAATAATAATAATAATAATAATAATAAATAAATAAATAAAAGAAAATTGTGAGTACTGTCTGGTTGACTCCCAAACAAACAAAACTTCATCAAAAAACTTTACTCCATGCTTAAAAAATATCTTACAACTGAAATTTTGACACCTAAATTTCTTCTTGCTATTTTGTTATTGTTGTTGAGTAACACCTGCTGTGTTCAGGGATCACACTCGATAAAGCAATCAGGCCATCTGGGATATCAAGGATCAACCCGATTGGCCATGTGCAAGACAAAAGTTCCACTTGCTGATCAAGCCTCTCAAAATTTCTAAGTATATGTCTTGTCAGCTGTCTTCTTGTTATTGTTAATATTGTTCATTAGTTTCTTGCTTTCCTTGAGCAAATTTATGTGGTTCATTCTTTCACACCATTCAGTTTATTGGTCAAATTTCATCTTTTCTTATTGAGACTTTCTTAGAACACTATTAAAATGGGTCCCATTTTTTCCTCCTTCGATATTCTGAGGTATGAGGTATAAACTCTATTTCTCATTCCACGGGTATATTATTCTTCTTTTATTTCATTCTCCCATTACTTTTTATAAAAGGAAGAAAGTACATTATTCATTTATTCTTAAAAATATAAAACAATAACCCAACCCCCTTCTGTTCAAACATAGACATAAAATTAAAGTACGCTTTTTAGAAAAAAAATACTAAAACAATAAACTATGAGTTAAAAAGTAAATTTCTGTTTTATAGCCTTTGAGTCTGGTAATTCCAAGATCAGAATAACAGAGCAGATTTCTTTCTTCTCCTTTCTTCTTTCTTTTTCTTTCTTCTTTCTTTCCTTTTCTTTCTTTCTTTCTTTCTTCCTTTCTTTCTTTCTTTCTTCCTTTCTTTCTTTCTTCTTCCTTCCTTCCTTCCTTCTTTCTTTCTTTTTCTTCCTTCCTGCTTTCTTTCTTTCTTTTTCTTCCTTCCTGCTTTCTTTCTTTCTTTTTCTTTCTTTCATTCTTTCTCTCTTTCTCTCTTTCTCTCTTTCTTTCTTTCTTTCTTTCTTTCTTTCTTTCTTTCTTTCTTTCTTTCTTTCTTTCTTTCTTTCTTTCTTTCTTTCTTTCTTCTTTCTTTTATTTCTTGTCTCTCTCTTTTCTTCCTTTCTTTTTTTTGGCCACACTCAGTTACTCCTGGCTATGTTCTCAGAAATCATTCCTGGCTCGGGAGACCATATGGGATGTGGGGGAATTGAACTGTAGTCTGTCCTAGGTCAGCAGCTTGCAAGGCAAATGCCCTACCATTGCTCTACCATTCAGCCCCAGATTTATTTTTATTTATTATTTATTTTCCTTTTTAGAAAAGCAAAAGGACTGGTGGAGACAATAGAAACTCCAATCTTTTATTATAAGGAGTCTTATCCATAATGACCTTATCTATACATGATTATCTTCTAAAGGACACATATACCAATATTAAACAATCAGGATTAGGTTTCCAAAATTAAAAAATTGTGAGGGTACACATTTAGTTCAAAGAAACACTGCATTTACAAATATTTTCCCTCCTACTTATTTATTTTTTTGAAATATGAATAGTAATCTTTCAAACTCTTTGGGTTTCTATTAGGTTGTAAATTGAAAAGGATTCTAAATCCCAGAAAAATTAACATATTAATTTAACAACAGTAAACAAAGTTTTTAATGAATATTTACTCCCACACTTAACTACTAATAAAGTGTGCATATTGGGTAATACAAAGATGAGCTTCTCATAACAAGTGAGACATCAAATTAAATATGATAGAACTTATAAATCAAATTCAATCTATAACTTTCTATAGTATAATTAATGTTTAAAACTGAATAACACAAATAATTTTCTCAATAATATTAAGAAAAGTTTTGTAAAAACAAAAATTCCCAGGTCAGAAACAGAATACTGGAAGCATTTACAAACATATGTGCAACATTACAAATTTGTAAATTCTCTGAAGAACATGAAAGTACTATAAAATGCAAGATCATAAGGGATGAGAATTAATAAAGCTTAGAGGTAGAATATAATTTCCATTGATATGTGATGTCTTGTGCTCAGTACATGCTCTCAACAATAGCAGCAGCAGCAACAACAATATGAGGAGTGGACAAGAGAAATAGTACACTTAAAGTTCATGCCTTGCATGCAATTGAACCTGGTTCTGTCCCTAAAACCAAATCACCAGGTGCAGCCCTGGAAGCCTCCATAATCCACTGGGTTTGTTACTAGAGTGTGATAAGCACCACTAGTGTGGTCTGAGTAACTATCACTTGCCACCAAGTAGTATAAATAATAATAATGTTTTCACCACACCATTGAACCAGAGGTCCCTGAGTCTCTTGAGCACCACTTGAGAAAGCCTTCAAATAACAAAAGACAATCAGGAGTGTCTTTTTAGATTATAGAAAAAGATGAATGATGGATGAAACAGGATCAGGTGTAGATAATGCATTATAGCCTTGAACACAAAGGCAATGTGAAGAATTTGTAATATACTTTCTGAAGTTGTATATTGACAGAGGATGGATGTTTTTTACATTGAATTCAAAGAGGGAGAAAGTGGGTGACTGTTCTTATCTAATGACTTATTGTGAGGTCAGTTTATTTTCAAATATGTGTGTATGGTAGAATCTTTTTCAAATGAGGTACAATTAATAAAATAGGGTCAGAATGATAGATAGTGCAGTGGGTAGGTTGCTTGTCTTGCATGTGGTCGATCCCATGTTTGATCACCATGACTTTACAGGGCCACCTGATCACTGCTAGAAATAATACCTGAAGGAAGAGCTGAAGATAAACCTTGAACACCATTAAGTGCCAACCCTCACCAAAAAATAATTTTGGGACATTGGTGATGGGAATGTTGCACTGGTGAAGGGGAATATTTTTTACCTGACTAAAACCCAACTACAATCATATTTTTTTTTATTTAAACACCTTCATTACAAACATGATTGTGGTTGGGTTTCAGTCATATCAGATGCCCTCCCCCCATCACCAGTGCAACATTCCCATCACCAATGACCCAAATATCCCTCCTCCCCTCCCCGCCCCTACCTGTACTCCAGACAGGCTTTCCACTTCCCTCATATAGTCTCATTGTTAGGATAATTTGCAATGTGGTTCTTTCTCTAACTAAACTTATCACACTTTGTGGTGAGATTCATGAGGTCGGCTATAATGTCCAGCTCTCCTCTCTTTTGTCTCTGAAAATTGTTGAGAAATGTCTTTCATTTTTCTTAAAACCCATATGGAATCTAGTATACTGAGTGAAATAAGTCAGAGAGAAAGAGAAAGATGGACAATCATATTTGTAATCAAGGTGTTTAAATAAAGATATTAATTTTAATAAAAACATTGATTTAATAATGGTCTGAATATTAGGAATTTGACATATCAAAGTGACCAGAAGATTATGAACATCTGATTGAGTTGATTGTCATTAGTAGGACTTTGTTAGGTAGACCTAGATGCCTGTCAAATAGACAAAACAGAGAATGGCATGTGGACATGGGAAACAGCCTTTTCAGTAGTACAGTCAGGAAACAATACAATATCTCAGGGAATTCAAGAAAGTTGTGCTGGTTAAGCACGGATAGTAAAGTGGATTATGTAGAAGATGAGTTAAAATGCAGAATAGATGTAATAGTATTTTAGGCATAAAGATTATTAATTTGAAGCCTATATATGGTACATCACTGTAACCAGTTCCTCTTTATAGAGCTTCTGCATCAGTTAGAAATGATCTGGAAAGTTAAGCAATAGGACCTGACCGAAGGTCAGAACAAAGAAAATCTGTCAGGCATCTATCCAGTCTGAGAGCTGTGTTCAAGCTAATTAATAGTAAACTACTAAAGATATTCAGCAATAAACAAGAAAACAAATAGGTATTATAAATTTTGTATATTTTTTATGCATTTATCCAATTTCGTAGTTATAGCAGTTTAGGAAATGTATATATTGTTCAAATATAGATGAATTTTAATTCCCTGTAATCCCTTGCCTGGCATATATTGGAAGTACACAAAATCAAAGAAATCTTGTGAAATCACTTTTTAATAAGTTTGACCTGAACTGAGATAGGACCAATCATTTATCCATCTCTATATATCTTGTTAAAGTGTACTTGCTCTCAAGTGGGTTTATTATTATTCATAATATTATTCATAATATTGAATACACTGTGTAGGTATTAACTACAGAGTCATTTTACAGATATGCTTACTGACCTTGAGGAGCTTATAGAGCTGACAAATTCTGACTCTCAAAGAGGCTACTCAGTCCATGGACTGCCTCTGCAGTCCAACATTGTTGGATTTAGACCCAACATAAAATGTATTAAAAAGAAAACTATATTAAAAAATGTGACCCATCAATAATTAAAGTATAATGGACTTGGGAGAAGGTTGGGCTCCACTCAGCTATTCTCAGAGGCTACTTATGGCTTGGAGCTTGGAAATAATTCCTGGCAGGCTTTGAAGACCATATGAGATGCCAGGAATTTAACCTGGGTGTGCCATGTGCAAGGAAACACCCTACACACTATGCTATCACCCCGGTCCTTGGACTTTTTTAAAGTGATATTAAAAGAAAAGCTCAGCAAAATTAAATATACACTCATTCACTTATTATTAAAATTAAAAATATTTACCCATTGCTTCTTAGATTAATTACTTTGATTTCATCTTGTTTTTGGCTGTACTCAGGGATCACCCCTAGCAGTGCTCGAAGAATCTGGGGATACTGTTGAGGATAAAATCTTAGTCGGCTCTCATATGCTAGGTAAGCACCTTAAGCCTATTCTCTTCCCATAATTATTATTTTTAAAATTATCATTACATTATAGATGATATTGAAGTCTCTTACACATTTCAATCACTTTTATTAATTTTAGATAAAATAATAAATATAAGTTGCTTATGCATTCCATTTGTATTTTCATACCTGTATTACATATCCTTGTATCCATGACTAATACATAGACATTTCCTGATATTAAATTTATATAAAAATAGGGTTGGAGCAATAACAAAGTGGTAGCGCATTTGCCTTGCATGCAGCCAATGTGGGATGACCCAGGGTTCAATTCCTTGCATCCCATATGGTCTTCTGAGCCTGTCAGGAGCGATTTCTGTATGGTAGAGACAGGAGTAACCCTTGAGCTTTATCAGTTGTGGAGCCCCCACCAAAGTAAAATATATATAAAAAAAAAGTCCAGAATGATAGCACCAATAATGTCTTGTTTTGCTTGCACCCTACCCAGTTATAATCCCTATTAACTTTCTTTTGTTCCTTGAGTACTGCCAGGAGTGATTCTTGAGTGAAGAGCCATGTGTAAGCCCTGAAAAAAAAACAAAAAAAAAGTAAGTAAATACATATTGTAGTTTTTTTTATTTACTACTTTCAATGTCACATTAAAAATGCAATTTAATTGCTCAAATCCCACACTTAGGAAATTTTATTTTTTAATATCATCTTTATTTAAGCACCTTGATTACAAACATGATTTTAGTTGGGTTTCAGTCATAAAAAGAACATCCCTCTTCACCAGTGCAACATTCTCATCACCAATGTCCCCAATCTCCCATCTCCCTCCCTCCAACCTGCCTGTATTCAAGACAGGCATTCTACTTTTCTGATTCATTGACATTGTTACCATAGCTGTCAGTGTACTTGTTTTTCTAACTGCACTCATCATTCTTTGTGGTGAGCTAACTATAAATTTATATTTATATAATAATATTTAACAAATATTATCTAATAAATATAAAAAACTAAATAAAAATTTGTGGTGAGATTGTCTTTAAGGCCTTCATCTCTAGTATCTCTGGACTTTATTAAAATAATGTCTTTTATTTTTCTTAAAACCCATTAATGAGTGAGGTTATTCTGTGTGTCTCTCACTCTTATTTCACTCAGCATAATAGTTCTATGTAATCCATTTATAGGAAAATTTCTTGACTTTATATCTCCTGATAGCTGCATAATATTCCATTGTGTATATGTAATACAGTTTCTTTAGCCATTCATCTGTTGAAAGGCATCTTGTTTCTTTCCAGAGACTGGCTATTGTAAATAGCATTGCAATGACTATAGGTGTGAAGAAGGGAGGTTTGAATTGCATTATTGTGTTCCCAGAGTATATCTCTAGGAATGGTATAGCTGGATCATATGGGAATTTAATTTCCAGTTTACTGAGGAATCCATATTGTTTCCCATGAAGGCGGGACTAGATGGCATTCCAACCAGCAATAGACAAGAGTTCCTTTCTCCCCACATCCCCTCCAGCACTGATTGTTCTCATTCTTTGTTATGTCTGTCAGTCTCTGTGGTGTGAGATGGTACCTTCTCCTTGTTTTGATTTGCATCACCCTGATAATTATTGATGTGAAGCATTTTTATGTACCTTTTGTCTATTTGTATTTATTCTTTGAGGAAGTGTCTGATCATTTCTCCTCCCCATTTTTTGATGGTGTTAAGTGTTTTTTTCTTAAGTACTGTCAGTACCTTGTATATCTTCAATATTAGCCCCTCATCTTATGGGTATTGGGCGAAGAGTTTCTCTCATTCTGTGGGTGGCTTTTGTAAGTGATGGAATTTTAAATTGTACTTTTCACTTTCCCTCCTACATATCATCACTTCTTCATTCTTTCATTCCTTCCCAGTTACTGACTTTTGTTCCTTTTTCCAAACAACATCCTAATGTATAATCTTTTGCCCTTTTTTCTTTTTTTAATAATATATATTCTTTCATATACACATATATAACAATTGAATGAATTTTTAATTTCCCTCAAGTATACATGAACACAGAGATTTACAACTCAATAAAAATGAAATATAAGTATAAAATAATTTTTCACATATTTTTATGGGTGGCTGCCAGAGAAAATGAACAACTCTTGTCTCCTTCATATCTACTATTATAATTACAATCACACCTACTATCATACCTTGCCTTTGTGGTGATGTGGGTTGGGAAATGTCAGATCCTGGAGGTGTTAAGTGTTTATTCGTGGTTCTGTATTCAGTGTTCACTCCTGGTGAATTCTTTGGTAGTTAATATATGATTTTAGGCAACACTTATGTTTCTGGGGATCGAACCTGGTTTGTCTAAATACCTTATTCATTATATACTACCTTTCATGACCATAGCATAATATTAATTGATTCTAAATGATGCATGGCTAAATTTATGTACAACTTATGCTATCAGAGGGTAATTTCATACAAATTTAATTCTAATCATGTTTTGAAACAAAAGATGTACACCAAGGCCCAAAGGATATTGCAATTGTTAAGGATATTACAGTTGGTTATATCCACAGATGAACACCAGAGAGATACCCCTGAGCAAAGCAGACTGTAGTCTAAAAAGAAAAAAGTGGAGAATTACTAACAATCAAAAAATGTTTTGTTAATTAAGTCTTACAAATAGATATGACTAATGATTATAGTCAGTGACTAGAGATTTATGGTGCAAAGCGCAAGCAGAGGATGATTATAGTACTTTTTAGAATGATAGACTGATTTTGTTATACAAAACAAAAACTCCATTAAAGCAGATTAGAAAGATTCTAGTTAATGTGCAAAAGTATCTAATCCTTTTACATGAGCAAGAAGAACTGGAATTCAGGAGGTCAATAAAATGATCCATTTGAACTTTAAAATATTACTTTGGCAGCAAAATACAGGATGTATTTTTATATGAAGAAGCCAAGTGCTCTCTTAATACACTTTGTGCAATTCAGCACATACAAGAGATCCTAATATGATTTGTTTGTCTGAGGTATCTGACACTGATAATATTATAAAAACTCCCTCAAACACAAACGCATTAACTCAAAAGGATATATGTATAAGTATTTTCATCAATACATTTAAAAAGATTGTCAAGATATGGAAAGAACCAAGACACAACTACAGATGAATGGTTCAAGAAGTGGTATATACTCAATGTGATATTATTCAGGTCATGATAGACAAAATCATTCATGTTGCAGAAATATTGATAAAACAAGAGGATACTATGGTAAGTGAATTCAGCCAAAAAGAAAGTAAAATATAGGGAGCCGGACGGTGGCGCTGGAGGTAAGGTGCCTGCTACCTTGCCTGCGCTAGCCTAGGACGGACCACGGTTCGATCCCCTGCTTCCCATATGGTCCCCCGTGCCTGCCAGGAGCAACTTCTGAGCACATAGCCAGGAGTAACCCCTGAGCATCACTGGGTGTGTCCCCCAAAAAAACCCAAAACAAAACAAAAAAAAGAAAGTAAAATATAATATATATATGCATATATGTAATTATCTCATTCATATGTGGAACCTACAGAAACAAGGAAGTTACAACAAAGAATCAGTAAATAATATGAAGAATCAACAAAGTATAAGAAGAACCTATCCACGTAATTGAGCTTGATGAGGTTAATTTAAAAACAAAAAGCATTAGGATCCTATGAGAGGGAAATGGGTACACTGGTGATTGGAGTCGTGTTGGAATTGTGCATGGGAAACCAACAGAAATTGTATTGTACATAATCAAAAATTAATAAAATTAAAAATAATATTTAAAGTTGTCCCAAGTATTTTGGTGCATATTCTTGACTAAAAGGACATTACCATGCAATTTACGTAGAAACCAATAAATATTGATATGAGAAGAATGCAAATTAGTGAAATTTAAATGGAGTAATAGATATAAAATATTGTTATGATTGATATGCAACCAGTTGTGAGAGCTTACATCTATCAAGATAGGTTTTAAGTTTAGTTACTTAGCCAGGTAATAAGTAAAATCATAAAAATAGATAATTTGAATGGAGTAATTTTAAGGGACAAAGTTATAAGATTTAAAATATCTGAAATAGAAAATTTTTCTTGAAAACAACTTTGATTGGTCTGAGAAGCTTCTGAGAAAAATCATAGAAAACTTTTTTGGGGAAAATTGCCTTGCCATCTGAAAAAACATTTGAAAATGTTCTTGAAATTAGATTTGTGATGATTTAATAATTGCCACAGTATTACTTTAGTTAGTAATATAAAATATAGATAATTAATTATGATTAATGAATTGATATGTTACTAGAAAATATTGATCAAGTGAAAATTAAAACGATGTGGTAGGAATAAAATATAGTAATAATAATAGTTATGGAGAGAATGTTTAAAAGGTTAACATGTACAATTTCAATACTAAAAAGAAGAGACAGACGATGTAGAATAGTATTAGAAGAAATAATGATGAACAATTTCTTAAAATGTAGGTAGGAAGGATGACTACATAATTAATCTCAAATAAAATGTCTGTGTACTTATTTTTGGGGGGCCACACCCAGCAGTACTCAGGGGTCACTCCTGGTTCCATTCTCAGAAATTGCTCCTGGCAGGCACAGGGGACCATATGGGATGCCGGGATTCGAACCACTGTCCTTCTGCATGAAAGGCAAACAAACGCCTTTCCTCATGCTCTCTCTCCGGCCTAAATTTCTGTGTATTTAATATCTAATAAACTTCCCCTGTGGATTATATTTCACAAGGGTTGTCACTACACACTGACATAAGCAAAATGTGTCTTTGTGACTCCACTGGAAGAGAAATTTTAGTACTCAGTGATTGATTTCAACTAGAATTTGCATCCTTTATTATATATCTTGTTTTTTTTTTTGTATCTTTTACTGTAGTAAATCACAGACATGAGGATGATTGAGTATTATACTGAGTATGATACTCAAACCCAAAAGACTTTTTATGAATTTTTTAACACAACATCAAAATATAGTTGGATTTTCATTCTCAAAACGATACCCTTTAAGATTTAAGGTAATGTACAATTAAGTATGTCATTATATGTATGCACTTAAAGGGTCTGGAAGTTTTAACATTCATTCATAATTATAAATAAGATCTTATCAAACAAAATCTATATATAATGCCTTTAATAGAAAGGATTGACATAAAATTTAGAATGAACCTCTAATTATATTGAAATATGGAAATTTTCCTTACACAGTGAGTAATAAATTTACCTAATCATTTATGGCCAGTGCTTTATTTCAAATTCAAATATTTAATACAGAAAATCATACCAATTTGTTATAAGTAAACGTTTTATTCACAAATGACATGATTATGTAAAAAATTAAAATATAATCAATAGATATAATATGTAATCAATTTTTAGATTATATAAGTGATTGCAAGAAAACTATTAGAAACAAGAATATTATATATAAGTCAATGCATTTCTAAATTCAAATAAAGAATATTATAAAATAAATATTTTAAATATGATGTCATTTCAAGAACAAAGGAAATATAATTAATCAGAGATAAAATTGCATTAATTTTTTGAAATACAAAAGTTCTGTACTATTTTGGAAATAAATTTATTATAATTAGAAATGCTTCAAAAATATCCAAATTTTTTAACTTACACTTCTATTGAAATATGGATTCACATGATTATTTATTAAAATTTACAATAGGTCAATATCAATTAGGCATCAACAGTATCATTTTTTCAGGACTATTTTGGCAGATTTCAGTTTACTGTTAATATATGATCATTATTTTACATTTTTGGATGTCAATAAGCTAAAAGCCATTCTCAGTTTATAAAATTCATATACATATATATTCTATACAATTGCACTAGAATTTGAAGTCAACAATATTTGATTTTTGTCATGATTTGGTTTTCTAACTTTCTCTTCTGGCTTGAAAATCCAGATCTAATGATCTGACACAATTAAACCAGGTCACCTTGGATGACCTCCCTCTTTAATATCAACTTAGATTATTTAAGTGCACCTGGAAATTGTTTCCTCCATAAAGAGTAGCATAGGAAGGAAGTGATTTCCTAAATCATATATTCAGATTCTTCTCACATATACGGGAAAGAGATTATATAAGCTTGAAACAACTTAGTCTTTGGTGTTTAACCATTATAGATTTGCCTGAGAAGACTCTAAAGCTTTTCTCTGAGAATTATAGAAATTCAAATACTGATAAGAAGAGGTTGATAAGAAAATGAATAAGATAATAGATAATAGTTAGCAGTAATATTCATGAGAAAAAGGGGCAGAGAAGTATATAAATGAAGAGACTTGACATTTATTCAGAAACTTCCAAGTTGTAAATCCACATTAGAGTAAATAAAATGTAATATGTTTATAAAGAATATAATATATATCAATATTTAAAGTTGTAGCATATATTAGGATTTTATCAGTAAAAAGACATAATTATGTACTTGGAGTAATGCAGATACATTTCAAATGCATAAAGCTAAATAGAAATAGTATATAGAATGACATTTTCCTCTTATTGTTGAATTTTTTTTTGTTTTTGTTTTGGGGGCCACACCCGTTTATGCTCAGGAGTTACTCCTGGCTAAGTGCTCAGAAATTGCCCCTGGCTTGGGAGAGACCATATGGGATGCAGGGGTATCAAACCGTGGTCCTTCCTTGGCTAGCACTTGCAAGGCAGACACCTTACCACTAGCGGCACTTCACCAAGAGTGATTTTTAAGCACAGAACCAGTATTAATAGATTAAAAAAATTATTGCTAACTTTACAAAAAAATTCTGTATATATAAATTAACACATTGTGCTGATATATATGTATATATACATATATATATATATATATATATATATATATATATATATATATATATATATGTTTCCAAATTTATTGTTGTATTTGCTTTTTCTGGTCACACCGAGGAGTAGAGTTAAGGACTTACTCCTTGTTCTGTGCTCACGCATCACTCCTGGCAGGTCTTGGGTGACTATGTGGGGTTCAAGAGAACCAACCTTGGTTAGCCACATGCAATATAATTGGCCTACCCATCATACTCTCTAGCTCTAGGAAAACAAAACAAAACAAAACAAAAGAATTTTAAACAAAACAGTTGGGAATATAGAGGAAAACCTAGCCAATTTATGTAAGATGATTAATGTGCCTAGTGAGAAAAATACAAAAAAATTTGATACTTTCATCTTTTGGTTTTCTTTCAAACTCATGATTATTTGGTTTATTCATATATTTATTTATTTATTGTTGTTGTATGGTCTACTAGGCTATACTATGATCCACATTACTCTTGGCTCTTCACTGATTGATCACACCTGGTGAACTTGGGGGCACTATATGATGTACTGATTGACTCCATGCATGGCAAAAATCCTAGCCATTGTGTAACCACTCCAGCTACCCAAACTTGGTTTATTTTGGATTGAAAAGTTTTAATTAATTTACCTTTACTCAGAAGGTACATAGAAATATATTATAGTAATTACCTGAGATTAGAAATCTGCACTTTTTTTTATTTATGTTTATCT
Source organism: Crocidura indochinensis (assembly GCA_004027635.1). NCBI lineage: Eukaryota > Metazoa > Chordata > Mammalia > Eulipotyphla > Soricidae > Crocidura > Crocidura indochinensis. Next base: position 19,649 of record PVKC010012176.1, read on the forward strand.
TTTCTACCTAAATACTAAGATCTATCCAAAGATAGGTGACCTTAGTTGTATGTTAACTATTAAAAGAATTAGAGAAAATTTTAAAATCTCACAAGACTTTCTAACTACAGGGGATTTGGTTTGCAATTTTGTCATAAAGCATTTGGATTAAATGATGCTTAGTTTTTTTTTCATTTTAAGTATCTCATATTTCTATTTTGTAACTTCTAGTGAATCATCATACAATTACTAATATAGTTATCTGAAATTCCAGGGTCAAAACTATGAAAACATACTAATATAAGATTCAAAATAATGGTTGTTTCTTAATGTGTCTCATTTCCTTATTTCTTGAGATTTATATTTTTTCTTCCTTAGTCTATTTAATCTTCTTTTATATCAGTCTGAAGGAGAAGATAAATAGCCTTCTCTAAAATATATACCTATTCATTGAATAGGTATATAGAACCCTCTTTTTCCTCTTGTTAGGCAACTTAATGATTTATATCACATTACGTTTTTTTTAATTTTTTTATTTTTAATAATGAGAACAAAGATGCAAAGAAAGAGGACAAGGTAAAGTTACAGTGGAAGGACAATCACCCATAAATAGAATTCTCAGAAGTCCCCTTGCTGATATCTTAACTTTGAACTTTCAGCCAAAGAACATTAAGAAAAATAAAACAGAGCCCATGCACAATTACTTTGCCCCTCAAGTCCCCTTTTTCATATATGGTGCTCTGATGTAGGTGAAATTAGAGCTTTTAAGAAACTTATGAATTCTTTTTAAAATGAGCAGATTACAGGGTGTTTCAAAAGAAAACAAGGTGCTTTTTGAGTTTCTGATTTTTGTAGAATCCCAGGTCTTGCATTATTATCTTGGAGCACTTCTGCAAATTGTCAAAATCTGATAGTAATACAGATGAATCCTGACCACAAAAATGCAAATTTCCTTGCAGATGGAGGAATGTTGGGTAGTTTTGTATCAATGAGGGAAATTTGTAAGTGTTTCTGACTCCCTAAATATGTCTCTGTTTAATTTGTTTCTCCTTTGAGTCACCTTTAACTAGATACAAAATTCTATTTTTAATATCTCTTACAGGTTCTCATAGTAACATGTTGGTATTGTCACAAATACATTTCAGTTTTATATGAGTCATGATGTTATTTGAAAAGTAAATAAAACATTAGAAAAATTTCATAAGGGCCACAGAAATAATTAAGTGGCAAGTTTCATGCTTTAATGTAAAAGATCTGAGTTTGATTCTAACATTAATATAATTGCATATATGTACAAATATACATAAAATCTCCACATATATTCCCTAATGATATATAATACTTAAAAAAAGTAAAATATTAGAGAAAAATCTTATATTGTTGTGACTTTCAGAGAGATACTTTAGCATTATTTATAATTTTCAAAAAACATTATTTAAGAAAGATTATGAAGTGTTTAACAAGTTACAGCTAAGAAAGATAAAGACAACATATTATGAAGCAATGTTATGAGATTATGGTGTCAATATCCTGAATTTAGAAACCATCTTGATATTAAAGAGTTATTGTGAGAATTAAAAAAATGGATACATATAAATAATTTAGCATGCTGCTACCTATTAAGTATTAAATAATAGCTATAGATAGTATATATAGCTATAATTAGTTATGGAAACTTAACAGTAATGCTACAAATAACCACAATATGTTTTATTTATTTATTTATTTATCTTTGAGCAATCCCAAAAGTGCTGAGAGGGTCATGCTGACTTATACTCAGTAATTACTCTTGATGGTACTCAAGATCAAATGGGATAGCAGGTGGGCTGCATGCAAGATAAGTGCCCTACTTGCTGCTGACCTGGTGTACTACTGCTCTTACCCTGAGTATATTTTTAAAGGTTAGGAATACTCATACTTGAAAATTTTCCTAGTGTATCATAAACATGATTAATGACATTAGAAACTTTTGCATGATCAAACTCATGATTATTTTGTTCCAGTTGAAAGGTAACTATTAAGTTGAATTTCTTTTCTCAGAAACTAATGATGAGAAAAATAATTTTTAATTTAAAAAGTAGTTTTATATACTATGCTTGATAATTTATTATTTCCAAGAGACATGAAAACATTGGCTACTTAGTTATAAGATTATTCAAGCATTTCTTTTTGTTAGCATAAAAATGCTTCATATATTTTCTTTAAATTTCTACTTTCACTTATGTACCTTGGGCAATAATAATGCTACTACTATTAAGTAATGGAAAAATTTTTATTAAACATTCGTTATCACTGAAAGGATTTTTGACAACCTCTTTCTGCTGATGGAGATTCAAGTGGTGATGGTACTTTAGCTAAAGATGCCGATCACATATACCATAGCTCTTATACTGCACCTTAAAAACAAGTTCCACTTATTTGTGACAATTTCATTTCCTATTGTGGATTTTTGAACACTTTGATCTTCTTTTTATGTTAAGTATATCTTATTGATAATACCATAATTTGCAGTGTTTAGTGTGTATGTATTTGGGTGGGGTCCCAAGTGGTACTCTGTTAGTACACAGCATACACAGCCCTGAAGTGCTGGGGACCACCAAGGTGAACCTGGCGATGTTTGGGTGCTTCCTAGAAACAATAATGATGCTAGAGAGTCTACATACTGCCAGAATGGCATCCTTATATTATTTTCCAAGCCCAATTATCAACCTTAAAGGGAAAAATCTGAAAAAAAAGAACCAATTATCAACCTTAAAGGGAAAAATCTGAAAAAAAAAGAAAATTTAAAAGAATACGCATTTGTTAAATTCTTGTTCTTTTAGCCTTTTTTCTTTCTTTTTCCTTTCTTTCTTTCTTTCTTCCTGCCTTCCTTCCTTTCCTTTCCTTCCGTTCTCTCTTTCCTTCTTCCTTCCTTTTTCTTTCTTTCTTTCTTTCTCTCTTTCTTTCTTTTTTTATTTCTATCTTTCTTACTTTCTTTTCCTTTCTTTCTTTTCTTTCTTTTTCTTTCTTTCTTTCTTTCTTTCTTTTTCTTTCTTTTTTATTTCTTTCTTACTTACTTTCTTTCTTTCTCTTTCTTTCTTTCTTTCTTTCTTTCTTTCTTTCTTTCTTTCTTTCTTTCTTTCTTTCTTTCTTTCTTTCTTTCTTTCTTTCTTTCTTTCTTTCTTTCTTTCTTTCTTTCTTTCTTTCTTTCTTTCTTTTCTTCCTTTCTTCTTTCTATTTCTTCCTTTCTTTCACCACTCACTGTGACTCAGGGGTTACTTCTGGCTATGCACTCAGAAATCACTCCAGGCTCGGGGAACCATATGGGATGCCGGGGGATCAAACCAAGGTCCATTCTAGATCTGCCACATGCAATACAAGTGCCCTACTGCTATGCTATTGCTCTGACTCCACATTTGTTAAATTCTTATATCTCCTCGACAAATTATTTAATCTGGAAAAAAATTGTAACAGGGAATTTTATAGACACTAAAAATTTCAATGGTTTTTATTTTACTGATTGTATTTTTTTAGCAAAAATAAAGACAAATATGTTATTTTTTATCTCCTGGTGTTATGAATTCTGTATAACAACCATTCCTCACCCACTAGCAAGAAAAAAAGTTGAAGGACTGGTTAAAGAGGACAAATAATGCATTATCTGTAATGATCCTTATAATTAAAGAGATTTTCACCTTAAGTGACTCAGGAATGATTGAAGAGATTGATAAAGGACACAAATCAAAGAAGAACTTTGGTACAACTACACAATGGAATTCTTTGCATTTATTAGAAAAATTAAAATCATGGAATTCATTTATATATGGATGGTTATGGAAAGCAATATGCTGAGTGAACTGAGTCAAAGGAAGAAGAATAGACATAGAATAATCTCCCTCTCAAACAAAAGATAGTACAGTAATAATATTCAGAGACAATACAGATGAGGGCCAGGAAAATCAGTCCATGTTAGGAAGCTTGCCACAAGAGCAGTGAGTGCATTTAGGGTTGAGTTGACTCTATTATGACAATGAATGATAGAACTGATCGCTCTGGACAAAAACGGGGTATTTGAAATGGTTTAAAATAATATGTATGAAACACCTTCATTAATAATAGTGCAAACAGGGGGCTGAAGCAGTGGTGTAGTGGTAGGGTGTTTGCCTTGCATGTGGCTGGCCTAGGGCAGACCATGGTTTGATCCCCTGGCATCCCATATGGTCCCCCAAGCCAGGAGCGATTTCTGAGTGCATAGCCAGTAGAAACTCCTGAGCATCACTGGGTGTGTCC
>PVKC010012177.1:0-22687 GCA_004027635.1 Crocidura indochinensis
TTTTGAAATTCATTTGGAATAATAAACACCCTAGAATACCTAAAGCAATCATTGGGAAAAAGAACATGGGATGAATTACTTTCCCCAACCTTAAACTTTTCTACAAAGCAATAGTCATCAAAACAGTATGGTATTGGAATAAGGACAGGCCCTCAGATCAGTGGAATAGGCTTGAATACTCAGAAAGTTTTCCCAAACATACAGTCACCTAATTTTTGATAAAGGAGCAGGAAATCCTAAATGGAGCAAAGAAAGCCTCTTCAACAAGTGGTGTTGGCACAACTGGCTAGCCACTTTCAAAAAATTGAACTTAGATCCCCGGCTAACATCATGTACGAAGGTAAAATCCAAATGGATGAAAGACCTTGATATCTGACCCGAAACCATAAGATATATAGAACAACACGTAGGCAAAACACTCCAGGATATTGAGACTACAGGCATATTCAAGGAGGAAAAAAAATACTCTCCAAGCAGTTGAAAGCAGAGATTAACAGATGGGAATATATTAAGCTGAGAAGCTTCTGCACCTCAAAGAAAATAGCGACCAGAATACAAGAGCCACCCACTGAGTGGGAGAAACTATTCACCCAATACCCATCATATAAGCAGCTAATCTCCAAAATATACAAGGCACTGACAGAACTGTACAGGACAAAAACATCTAATCCCATTAAAAAATGGGTAAAAGTGATGGGAGTTCCCCTGATTTTATGTTAATTTGTACCTAAAAATTGATTGCCAACGATATGTAACCCAACATGTTTAAAAATAAAAATTATATTAAAAATGGGTAAAAGAAATGGACAGACACTTTGACAAAGAAGAAATACGAATGGAAAAAAGACATATGAAAAAATGTTCCACATCACTAATCATCAGGGAGATGCAAATCAAAACAAGTATGAGGTACCACCTCACAACACAGAGAATGGCACACATCACAAGGAATGAGAACAAACAGTGTTGGGAGGGATGTGGAGAGAAAGGATCTCTTATCCACTGCTGGTGGGAGTGCCATCTAGTTCAACCTTTATGGAAAGCGATGTGGAGATTCCTCCAGAAACTGGAAATCGAGCTCCCATAATATCCAGCTATACCAATCCTAGGAATATACCCTAGGAACACAATAACAATACAAAAATTCCATCCTTACACCTGTATTCATTGCAGCACTATTTACCATAGCAAGACTCTGGAAACAACCAAGATGCCCTTCAACAGACGAATGGCTTAAGAAACTGTGGTACATATACACAATGGAATACGATGCAGCTGTCAGGAGAGATGAAGTCATGAAATTTTCCTGTACATAGATGTTCATGGAATCTATTATGCTGAGTGAAATAAGTCAGAGAGAGAGAAAAACACAGAATGGTATCACTCATCTATGCGTTTTAAGAAAAATGAAAGACATTCTTGCAATAATAATTTTTAGACATAAAAGAGAATAGAGCTGGAAGTTCCAGCTCACCTCATGAAGCTCACCACAAAGAGTGAAGAGTTCAGTTAGAGAAATAACTACATTTTGAACTGTCCTAATAATGAGAATATATGAGGGAAATGAAGAGCCTGTCTATAGTATAGGCGGGGGTTGGGTGGGGAGGAGGGAGATTTGGGACAATGGTGATGGAAACGTTGCACTGGTGATGGGTGGTGTTCTTTATATGACTGAAACCCAAAAACAACCATGTATGTAATAATCAAGGTGTTTAAATAAAATATAAAAAATGTATTTAAAAAAATCAAAATCTTTGTAACTTTGTATTACATTCAAATTTACAAATAAATAAAGGAATGGCAGGCAAAAGTAGACATCTCTAAGTCAATGCATGCAGTTGGAAGATTTCTGAATTGTTTCTCAAAGAAAAAAAAATCCAATTTTCATTATCTAAATAGCCACTATGGAGTAAGAAATCTCCCAGATTTGAAGAGCCAAGGCCTGTAACTCTTACTGCTTTTGCTAATATTGTGCAATATAAGAATCACATTATCAACGAAACATATATTACATTAAAATACTTAACTTATTGTTAGCTTTCAAAAATATATTTAAGGCATTAATCAACAATGACTATTATACTATTCAGATCACAAAAAATGAAATAGTAATACAGTGGTAAGGGCATTGCATAATGTCTTTGTATAAAGATATTATATGCTAAATGTAGTAAAATAGTCAGTTTTAGGGGTGAGTTCTTGTCAACATGAAAAAAATGTGATTCACTTAGTCTCTATTATAAAGTAGACCTATTGATTAGACCAAAAACTTTGATTATTAATTGGTTAGATGCATACCAAAGTAAATTATAATTATTTTGGAGAGGACTGATTTAGATAAAATTGTGCAGGCGTCTGAGAATTGAATTTTAAAGTGTATATAATATTACCTGTTGATGGTTTCAGATACACTGTTATAAAATGCCTTTGAAAAAGTGTTTTGTTGAGGCCAGAGCGACAGCATGGAGGTGGGGCATTTACCTTGCATACAGAAGGACAGTGGTTTGAATCCCAGAATCACATATAGTCCCCTGAGCTTGCTAGGAGTGATTTCTGAGTGTAGAGACAGGAGGAATCCCTGAGCGCTGCAGGCTGTGACCCAAAAAACAACCAAAAAACCAAAAAGTGTTTTGTTTTTACCATACTTGGCAGTGCTAAGAGTTTACTCTTGATCTGCTCTCAGAGATCACTACTGATGTTGCTCAGAGGACCACACAAGGTGACAGGGATTAATTTGGTTCTGCTGTGTGTGTTAAGTGCCTTAGTCTATTTACCATCTCTACAAATCCTAATTATTCAATGGTAACCATAAGACAATATAGATTTCTGAGAGTTAATACACTTCAAGGGATTTGACAATTTTTGAAACATAGGAAATAACAAATGAAAAATTCTACCATTGAGTGGAAAGATGGAGATAAAAATATTTTTTTTTTTGGTTTTGTTTTTGGGTCAAACCCAGCAGCACTCAGAAATTCTGGCTCCATGCTCAGAAATTACTTCTGGCAGACTCAGGGGACCATATGGGATGCCGGGACTCGAAACAATGACCTTTTGCATGAAAGGCAAATGCCTCCATGCTATCTCTCCTGCCCTAAATATAAAGATTTTTTTTTTTTAGTTTTTGTTTTTTTTTTTTGGTTTTTGGGTCACACCCGGCAGTGCTCAGCGGTTACTCCTGGCTCCATGCTCAGAAATTGCTCCTGGCAGGCACGGGGGACCATATGGGGCACCTGGATTCGAACCGATGACCTTTTGCATGAAAGGCAAACACCTTACCTCCATGCTATCTCCCGGGCCCCATATAAAGATATTTTAATTTAAAAATTGGTAAGATATTAGTGTGATTGGATAGTAAATATGGTATTAGAGAATATTTCCCTATTATATTGAGAGATATTCAATAATATTGACATAAAAGTGAAAATCCTATTTTGGGTTGAGGTAGGATAAATATGTGCATACCAAAAGACAGTGAGCAGTCTGGGGGAAAATTAAATGTTATTTTTGAGAGGTTATTATTATAATTTGCAAAATGAATGAATAAAGGAAATGAATAGAAATAATAACTCCTATTCAGAAATTCTTGTGAAACTTCTAAAGCAACATATAAACATTGCAGAGTAGATAACAAACAAGCTTCAGTTCAAGACTCACTCATAAAATGTCAAATAAAATGTGTCTTTTGAGTCACGTACATAATTATATTCAATACTGCTTTCTTTAAGACTCATTTTTTATAACTTAGGACTGCACTTCTAGTTATTTATTAAAATGTGTTTTCATGATGTGGTAATATATTTCTTTTTAAAGATGTCTTATCCAGTTTTTTTTTGTTTTTTTTTGGGCCACACCCAGTGACGCTCAGGGGTTACTCCTGGCTATGCACTCAGAAGTCACTCCTGGCAGGCACGGGGGACCATATGGGAACCGGGGGATGGAACCCTGGTCCGTCCTAGGCAAGGCAGCAGGCACCTTACCTCCTGCGCCACCTCCCGGCTCCCTCTTATCCAGTTTTAACTCAAATATTTAACTCAAATATGACTATGAAGAAACTAATTAATATCTTGGTGATAAACACTTTAGTTCTTTTGAACAGTTTTTTCTTTGTACTGAATTGTTTCGAAGTGTTGTGGCAGGAACTTCTTGCTGTCTTTCATTATCTAGCTCTTCTTTTTATTATATAAATATATAATTAAAGAAAACTTTTCTCTAATATGTTGGCTTGGCATGGCTAGACACTGAGGTTCTGGTCAACATGATATGGATAAAATTATTTGTAATAACTTTTATCATAAAATTATTGAATAAAATCTGCATTTGTTGGATGATACCAGAACCAAAGAGTTGTATGAACATCTAATGGAAATAAAAAATAATCAGACTTAAACATCAAAGCCAAAGTCAATGACAAGAGAATCAATACCCGATCTACAACAAGCTATACACAGAGGGAATCTGTTACACTAGCCGTCAGGGGGGCAAATGAGGGAGATATGGGATGCATGCTGAGAGCAGGAGTGGAAGAAGGACAACACTTGTGGTGGGAATGGCCCTGATTGATTGTCACTATGTACCTTAAATATTACTGTGAAGGATTTGTAATTCACTTTCATCACAATATAAATTATTTTAAAAAAATCTGCATTCATTCATTTAAATGTGGCAATGATCATGTAAACCTTATTTGACTATGTCCAACTTGAATAGGCTACTGAGCACAACCAGGACTCCTATATGGTCCTTTGAACACTGCCGTTGTAGAGGCAGGAGTAGAAACTGAGCTAATCTGGGTGTGGTCCAATAAAACAAAACAAAACAAAATAAAACAAAGATAGCCCTTCAATGCAAGGCAATCGCAAATATTAACAAATGCATGATTTGACTATGCTTTCCTCACACCCCTGCTTTGTGAAGACATAAAAATTCAAAACTATGGGCCCGGGGGATAGCATGGAGTTAAGGGCTTTGCCTTTCATGCTAAAGGTCATCGGTTCGAATCCCGGTGCCCCATATGGTCCCCCGTGCCTGCCAGGAGCAATTTCTGAGCATGGAGCCAGGAGTAACCCCTGAGCACTGCCGGGTGTGACCCAAAAACCAAAAAAAAAAAAAAACTTAAAAAAAATTCAAAACTATACGTATAAAATGAGCTCTTATCTACTAGGGATAAGAACTCATACTTGTTTCCAATACAGGGACATCTCCTACCTAGAAAATATGTCACGTGGACTCAACTTAGACCCCAGGTGATTAGACACCATCTGTCCAGCCTTGATCCCTAGATCCCAGACATAGAAACGACACAGTTCTTCACGACAGCTACAAGAAACAAATCCCATCCGGGACATCTTGAATACTGCTCGAACACCAACAACTGCCAGCTCTAATATGATATCCTGACGAGGAAAATGGGAACAACTTGACCTAAGAGCAGCTACCCCTCCAGCTGACGATAAGACAAAATCAGAAGACTTATCACCCTTTGGTCTCTCCAAAAGCCAAGATCGTGTTTTACAGATGAGTGATAGATAGAACCATGACCAAACTGTTTGTATTCTGTGACCAATAAAAAAGTCCTAGTTTAGGGTTTGAGCTACACCTGCACAACAACCAGGATCTCCAGGTCCAAGGGTCCGTCTGCAACAATTGCAACGGATTGAGTCTTCTGGAAACATAACTAAAGATGCTATCCTAGGCTTCATCCTAGGATCAGCACAAAGACCAAGACCACCAACCACAGAAGACAAATTAAAATGACATTGAGGGAACAAATCTTCTAAAACCACAAAGAAAGGCTTCATCATAAGTTCCACCCCTTGCCCTGTGCAGATACCGAGATATCTAGCTACAGAGATCTGATTATCTCACCCAAGACGGAGCAGAAGTCTTCCAAAACCACAAAAGCATCGAGGGGAGAGTAAATGGACCTAAACGGAGTCTATAGTTAATCCCATGATAATATACTCGAAGGGTGAAGAAATCCTGTATCTCTTAGGCCAAGGGAATTCCTTTCCGAATGACCCCAATATTTACAAAATAATTGTTTCTTTTCTTTTCTAAGTATCTAGGTTTTGTTGGTTTCTTCGTTTTGGTGTGGTTATTGAAGTTTTTATCTCCATTTATATATTTTTTTAATTTTTTTCTTCTGTTCTTTTAGTCTTTAGGTGCTTTGCCATGCTTTTTATCTCAAGACCATGGCTTTTATGTGGTGCTTTTCTTTATTGTGAGAGTGCTCACAGGATATTTTATTTGACACTTCTTTGTGTACGTGTACTGTGGGGGTGTTTCACCTTTCTCCCCTTCGTCTCTCAAACTGATGATGAGAGCCTCTAAAAGGACTCTGCCCAATTTTAGGCCTATTTGATTTTTACCCCAGTTTATCATTTTTCTCTTCTTCAAACAAAACCACATAACTTGAACTATCTAGTCCCACCTCCCAACTAGAAGAGGAAACAAGCAAGGTACCAAGACCAAAACAGGTGTAGGACCACTAAGTAGTAAGCTAGGCTCAGAGGGGACCACGTATACTAGCAGCCCTGGGGGTAAGGGAGAAGGATATGGGAGGTAGGATGGGAACAGAGGTGCAGGAAGGATAATTCGGTGATGGTAATCCCCCTGATATTATGTTAATATGTACCTAAAATATTACTGTCAACAGTATGTAAGCCACTATGATCAAAATAAAAATTATTAAAATATTCAAAACTATATTACTTATGATTGCATGCATTCTAAGAAATGAATGGTTATGAGATTTCATCACCGTGTAAACATCAAAGTGTGAATTTACATAAACCTTTTTGGTAAGTTTTACTACATATCTATACTACATATATGTAGCATGGTTATATGTGCATTCATTATAGATTCGTTATGCAGTATATAACTGTACATTTCATTACTGTATATTGGGCTTTGTTACAGAATTCAGATCTTTATTCTAATGAAGGAAAGGAATTTCAAGAAAGAAATTCCCATAAACTTATAAACTCTGATACTTTCCCTCTACATAGTTTTCTCATCTATTTCCATAGAAAGTTGATGACTAAAGCAATTATTCACATTTGTCCTTTTCCTTAAATTATATATCTCTTTTTCCTTTGTTTGGTTTGTGTTTTGGGGACACACCTGGCAGCGCTCAGGGTTTACTTCTGGCTCTGTGCTCAAAAATCGCTCCTGACAGGCTCAGGGAACTTTATGGGATGCCCAACTGCATGCAAAGCAAACACCCTATCCACTGTGCTATTGTTCCTCACCATAAATTCTCTATATTTCTTAATGTTACTGAGTTCAAGAAAATCAAATATTTTTTTCTTGCAAATATATTTTCTTCCACATATGCATTTAATTTTCTTCTTTCTTAATGCCATAAATTCAATAATCTCATCATGATTTATTTTTACATAGGACATTCATCTGTTATTTTTCAAAGTGGCATTATTTTCTTAAAGTAGAAAATAAAATATACAATATGAGTATTCTGTGGTTTCATATCTTCATTTCCTTTTATGCCAAGCTGCTTAATTGATGGGCTGTGTATTAATTTCCTTTTCATACACTACTTAAATTGAATTCTACAAAAAGTCATCCATTATAAAATTACTGAAACTTCTTTCATAGATTATGATTTGGAATTTGCTTTATTCTTTTGTTTATTTTTGTCATATATTATGGTGCTTCAGATCAGCTGGGTACAACTCAAGCCATCTACCCACTCTGTTATCTCTCTTTCCAGATCCATTTATTTATTCATTACTTTATGGTATTTGAAATTTTCTCTCTGACATTTTTAATACTGATGCAAATTCTCCAAAATTGAGAGATAAAATAATGATCTAATTCCTAGTATAATATTTAGTATGCTTGTAGGTATAATAAATATATGTTCACATACTATATATTTCATATAGTATGATTATATAAAATTAAAGTTAACATAGTATACTTATATAATACATTTATACATAACAAAATGCAGATAAATAATATATTTATATGTATAGCATATTGTAGGTATTATATCATACTTTTTACATATTGCTTTATATTTTAATATACAACAAATACTCAAAAATAAATTAACTTATATAAAAGTTATAAATATTTTTGAATTACTAGAACAAGTTTTTCATTAACTATGTGCCAGGTAGCTTTTTTATTTGAACTAATAATTGAACAAGAATAGTATATTAATGACTATAATAGAGTGGTGAGGATATCGCATATGAAAAAATTGGATTCAGGACAAAAATGAGCATTAAGCAATAAAGAACACAAAGAAGAGTTTGATGTCCAGAAGAAGAAATTTATAAGGTGAAAGAAATTGGTTGAGGTAACTTTCTTTTACTTAAGTTTATGAGTGTATATTTGGACCAGAGTTTTCTTTTTATATGACCTTTGATAGCAATTGGATGTATAAAAGAAGATAATTTTTATTTTTATTCTATGTAAGAACAACTTTAGAATATTTTAATTATTCACTTTTCATAGACATTACAGAAATAATAAGAATTGTATATGGGTACATGTATATATGTATATATTATGTCTATACATATATATGTATATATGGGTGTATAATGTATCATTTTGCCTACTCAACTCGTATTTAAATCCCAATTATATAGTAAATGGGTTTCTACAACTATAACTTCTACAAATACGTTGCAATTTTCAATAGCCAAAGATGGGTGTGTAACATCTCCTGTCCTACCTGATCTTGAATGATATTTTTTGGTTTTTTGGGCCACACCCTTTTGACATTCAGGGCTTACTCCTGACTATGTACACAGAAATCACCCTAGGCTTGGATGGACCATATTGGACGTGAGGGGATCAAACCGCTGTCCATTTTAGACTAGCGCTTGCAAGGCAGATACCTTACCTCTAGCGCCACCTCTTTGGCCTGATCTTCAATAATTTGATATTTCTATTCTCCCATCAAAGAGAGGACTTTATTCCCTATCCCTTAATCCTTGGTAGTTTTATAATTACTTCACTTAAAGTACAGCAGATGTACTGCTCTGTGACTCCCAAAATTAGTCCATGCAAGGCAATTATTTTGAGGCTGTCATGTTTTCAGGAAGTACTGATCATTTAAGTGACCACATATAGGTACTGAGTGAGGATATCTCCAAATGATTCTAGTGGATACACTCTAGCAACCACTCTGGGTTCCTCAGAAAGGATCAAATATTTGACCCATTAAAAGTTTGATCATGATCAAATAGTTATTGATTTAAGACCTAATATCTGAGATAATGGTACTTTGTTTTGTAATACATAAAAATCAGAAAAAAATATCTAAGTGACAGCAGTCATAAATGTTATAATTACTAGATTGATTGGCTTAGTAAAGTCATCTGATTTTATTGCTGGCATATTGACTACGCCTATGGAGTAAAGGCTATTTGGCATCATCAGTTTTTTCCCCCAAATATAAAGTTTTAGGTAAGAGAAGATACAATGGATATTTAGACTATAACAAATTAAAGAACTCTATTCCAAGCATCATTGGGGATTATGAAATTCATGAAGACACTCAGGTCTTGGTGTTTAATAGTGAACCCCAAAGAGTATAGGATGCCCCAATTCCCAAGTGCTCTTCTTGTATCTCTGCCAGACCAAGCGTTGTGAGCCAGCACTCACAGACTTTTGCTCTGATCCCAAGCAGCTGTCTAATTACAATTTTGTTATTATTAATTACAGAGTAGAAAATCATTTGTAATTAGCTCAGCCTAAATCATAGTTTAAACAGCCAAAAATTACATTACAAACTAAAGTGTAATTAAAGCACTACACTAAAGTGTTTATTTAAACCCAGTTTAGTTACTGAGAATTTTTCAATCAGCTTTTCAGGTTCATACATAGATTTAATTAGTCTCCAGTACTGACAGTTTAGTACATTTATTCATTAAGCACCAATATTGCTGAACAAATGTAAATAAAACATAGACAGAGATGCTTTAAAGGGGCAGTCATGAAACATCTGGGCAAGATAATGAGGAGGCTGGGAAAGATGTGAATGTTAATGAATCTCCCAAGCTGCTGGCACAGAACTGACTCTGGAAAGCTTGGGATCTCAATACTACAGAAATTTATAGCTCAGATCGCTACTGCCTGTTCACTGGAATGTCCTGTGGGGTGGGGTAGAAGTTAAATCCATTCTTGTCTGTACTCTGTGGTAGATTTCAGGTGCCACTCAGTGGAATTCTGGATCAAGATAAAAGGGAGCATGCTTCTCTGCCCACCTCTGGCACTCCACGTATCTTCTTAAGAAACAGAAGAGCTTATAAAAGTATTTTCAGGATGAAGTATCTTCTTACTTGAAAGGTTTACAGAAAGTGATCTCTATGATGATAAGTATCAAGCACATTCCAAAGAGTAAATTTTCTATTCAAAGATTATTGTTTGGAAACTGTCCTTGCCACACATGCAAAAATGCCAGCGTATACTTCTAAATGAGATACAGATTCTTAAAAGCACTCAACAAAGGAGCACTACACATGTGTCAATAGGCTTTCCATTTCTCAATTCGTTCTTCGTTCTTTTTTTTTTCAATGCCTTTAGAATCACTCTCATCACTCCTTACTGGTTTGCTTCTGTAGCCTCAGAACACATCTCCCACTTTCCAGTCTTCTTCCTTCATGTCTTTTCCTTCTGTTTACATCTCAATGCAAATATTCTCTTTCATGAATGGAAGTCTCATATATGCCATCCCTTCACGTATAATTTTAGGGTCCAGTCATACTTTTAAAGTTTTGAAAAAAAATAAAACCTCACTCGAGTTTCTCTGTAAACTGACCAATCACATAGCACTATTTTTCGTGCTTTTCTCTTTCGTAAAGCATTATGCACTCATTTATCCTAATGCATTTTTCTCAAATGTAGTATGCCACTTAATAATAGGGGCCAAATTCTATACATAATTAAAATTCCATTCAGGCATTATTTTTTTCAGGTAGCCTTTCCTAATATCTATATTCCATTTTCACTATAAGTTAATTCCAAAATGTTCCAATGCTGTTATTATTAATATTATTATTGCTTAAAATATGCAGTAATTTTTTTCACCTGTCAACATCAATACTATATGCTAGAAATACTAGATTTCTTTGGAGTCAGGGGCCTATTAGTTACATATTTTTTTTGTTTTGGAGTTATACCTGGTGTTGCTTATGGCTTATTCCTGACTCAGGGATGAGTAGTCCAGCTACTTGCAAGGAAAGTGCTCTACTCTCTGTACTCTCTGTACTATTAATTAATATTGAATTAATTATTTTGTAATTAATTATTTTGTAATTAATAACAAATTATTTTTATAGAATTTTAGAAAATTTTAGAAAATCATTATTGATTATCTAGTTTAGTATATTTAGAACACTTCCTGGTGAATGTAACATCTCAATATTTATATTTGGTGCCATTATCATAATAGAGGTCATACAGGTGACTGTTGACCATCACCTTTTTGAAGAAGGATTATAGCTTTTTATAACCATAAATTAGAAAAATTAAAATATAAAATAGTAATAAATAGTATTGGTGGCAGAGTTGTGTCAAGTGGATTTAGAAAAGTAAAATAACATGTAGCTAAAATATAATTTGTAGATTAAACTAGATGTCAGATAATAACTTTAAAGTATATTAAGTAAATTTCTATTGAAACAGAATAAATTGGGACCAGAGAGATAGCATGGAGGTAAGGCATTTGCCTTTCATGCAGAAGGTCATCAATTCGAATCCCCGTGTCCCATATGGTCCCCCGAGCCTGCCAGGAGCAATTTCTGAGCGTAGAGCCAGGAGTAACCCCTGAGCACTGCTGGGTGTGACCCCCCCAAAAAAAGAAATAAGAATAAATTATAATTTGATTAATAATCATAATGCTAAATTTGGTTATAATTTTTCTTTTTTTGTTTAAGGACCACAATTGACTATGCTCAGGGGTTACTCCTGACTTTGTAGTCAGTAATTACTACTGTTGGTGCTTGGGTAACCATATAAGATGCAGAGGATTAAACTTAAGTTAACTGCATGTAAACCAAGCTCCATAACTTCTGTACTATCTCTTAGGACTTAATTTGATTATATTTAACTAAGTATAATAATTAGTTTAAGTTCTGTTTTATAACTTTAATTTTTATATTTCTAAGTACTTACAGTGGATAACAAATTTTGCTTTATAAATTAGTAAAAAATGTCATGAATATTTAAATTATATTTTCTATACTAAAGACCAATTTTTCACTTACTAAATATTGTGACCTTATGTAACTTACTTAGCTTATTTGTAATTTAGATTCTTCATCTGTAAAGTAGGCATTAAAATAATATTATCTCAGAAGTGGTTTGGGAACCACTCTCAGTAATATTTTAATATGCAGGCAATTCAATCTTCAGGTAGGTGATTGGATGGTAGTTGGGCCCCTCTGTAGTCAGGACTCAGTTATATCAACTGATGCTGAATCAAACTAAGGCCTTTGAGCTAAAACTTTTGTCTCTGAACAAGTAATTTTATACCATGTAAATGTTTAATATATTTGTATAAGTATTTTATTATTATTATTATTATTATATTATTTTTTGGCCACATCCAGTGATGCTCAGAGGTTACTCTTGGCTATGCACTCAGAAAATGCTCCTGGTTTGGGAGACCATATGGAATGCAGGGGGATCGAACTGGGGTCCGACTTAGGCTAGTGGTGGCTTTGTGCCACCAATCATGTCCAATATATTTGTATATGTATTTTAGGAAAAAAATCTCTTATATTTTACTGATTTAATTTTTGGAAAAAGGTTGTTTTTTCTTTCTGCTTGTAATTTTAGGTATTTCTATAGATTATTTTATAAAAATTAGTCTTTTATCATCTGGTTGACTCAAAAGTCATAAAACTAGATTGGCAGAGACACACTATTGAGCCGATTACAGCTACATTTTCTTTTTTTTGGTTTTTGGGCCACACTCAGTGACGCTCAGGGGTTACTCCTGGCTATGCGCTCAGAAGTCGCTCCTGGCTTGGGGGACCATATGGGGAACCGGGGGATCGAACTGCGGTCCATCCTAGGCTAGCGCCGTCCTAGGCTAGCGCAGGCAAGGCAGACACCTTACCTCCAGCCCCACCACCCGGCCCCCACAGCTACATTTTCAAGGCCACCTTAAATCCATATTTCATCTGCCATCAAGAATCTCAGACATTAGCAATCTTTACTCATTTATCCTTACCTTTGACATCTATAGATAAGTGCATGTTGTATAGTTGCCTTCAACTGTTTTTCAAAGAAGAGGAACTGAGAAATTATTATTTCATTGCAGTCACTGAAATGCACAGTAGGGTTTTTTAAAAAGAAAAGAAATTTGAAAATTACCATCTGAGAGTGGCATATTTGTAAGTTGATTGTTTACTCAATAGCCACTATTTTATTCATTCATTATAAAAATACCTAAAAAATGAATATTTAAATTCGAGTCTTTTAGTAATGAATGCTATTATATAATAAAGAATGGTATATTTACTGTTAGTGTTTACTAATTTATATTTGAATATTCTATCTTATTTTATATACTTGCAATTAAAGCAATAAAATTGTATGATATTCTGTAATTTTGAATTTAATATGTAATTTAGTAGACAAGGATTTTTAAAAAGAATAAATAGAGGAAGGTAAGATTTATAAAATAAGAAAAATAGGAAAGATAGGAAATATGGTTGAGGAAAAGGAAGTTCTAAAGTTAGTCCTTGTATATATGTACTATTTACAAATTTCATAGGATAAAACAAATACATTCTTTATGAAATGAGATACAACTAACAATGAATATTACATACACCATTACATATGTTAGTATTTCACAAAGTTTTATTTTTCATAAATATTTTGGGGATATATATTTTTAGCACAGCCACTTAAGTGAGTGGTGAGATATATGTCTAAAATGTGCTAAAGCTGTATGGATTTAAATAATTCCAGATAACTCCGTTATTAAAAATAATCTTCTGATTGCTAAAGTTTTTCTTGCAAGGTACTAAAAAAACACAAATCTGGGGACTAGAGAGATAGTACAATGAGCCAGCACTTTATTTACATGCAGCCAACCTGAGTTTGATACCCATCATCCAATAAGGTACCCTGAGTCTGCCATGAGTGATTCCAAGAGAGCAAAGCTTGGAGTCATCTCAGAACACTATTGGTGTGGACACAAAGCAAACAAACAAAATAAAACAAACTCTACTGCAAACAATCAAAACAGCAATTTTTATATCAGAATATAGCCTATATTATAATTTATCCAAATATAACTATGCCATAAAAGGATCAGTTGAATTATTTTTGGGAGGAATCACAAGAAATAATCAGCCAATCTAGATGAAGGCTTAATGCAAGAGCATATTGATACTCTGAGCCTACAATACAAGGTACTCAGACCTCTACAATGATACTAGGGACCATGAGAGCAACACCTGTTGATGCTTGATGCATGATAAAGTCATTGGTATTTAAGAAAGATTGGGTACACATCAAACAAATATCCTAATCATGGTATGATCTCCCGGCTACAGTCTTACTATACTTGTTGTTCAAAATAGTCCCCTTTTGATTGTTCCCACTCTGATTTTTATTTTGGTTATTTTAAACTCAGAATCACTAAAAGAAATTCTGGAGTATCTCTCAAAAAATGACCTTATTGGGACTGGGATGATTGCAAAGCATAGGGCATTTGCCTTACACATGGTTGACTTGGGTCAGACCTGGGTTTGATCCTCAGCATTTCATATAGTCCCCCAAGCCTGCGAGGAGTGATTTCTGAGCTCAAAGCCAGGAGTAACACTTGATCTCCACCAGGTGTGACCCCCAAACCAAAAACAAACAAAACAAAACAAAAACAAACTAAAATGGCCTTGCTACTTTCTCTGCACTTTGATAGGAATTTTTTTGAAAATTCCAAGGTCATTAAAATTATCTTCAGAGAAAATTGCATTTTAAGTACACTTAAATTGAAAATTTATAATGTTATTTAAAGTAAAAAAATTAGTGGATGGCTATAATATTATTTTTAGAGTATCAGTAAATAATATAAAATTTAAGTGGTTAATGGTATGCAATTTCATCCTACAAGATGCTGAGGGAATATATTCTTAAGCATTAAAAACTCTTGTCTCCAAAAATATCTCTCCTTTTATTCCTAAAAATTATTCAGAGCATAAAAGTCATCAGATTTTAATTAGATATAAACATTATTATACAAATACTTCAGAGAGTAAAACATGCTTTCTTAAAAATTTACTAATACAGACATGATAATTGTATCCCATTCTAGGACCAGATAAAAGATTTGAATATGCTGAGACAGTACCTTTTGGATAAATGTAAATTATATTCCTATGTCTAGTGGTAGATATTTGAAGGCCTTTTCTTTCTTTCCCCTTTCAATGAATGCCATGGAGAGAACAAACTAAGTCTAGGTCAATTTATGGGACAATCAACATCATCATATACGTAATGTTCTCCTGTTATTGATAGAGTATGTGCTGTATTGAAAGTAGCTTTCAAGAACCCACTGGATAATTTCTGATAGTTTTAGACTTGTAGTTCATTAGGACTAAATTTGAAACAACTAAATTTGAAGCCAAAACTCCTACAAGGCTGGAAACAGTACTACCAAGGCATGTGAATTTTCTGCCCTGAGTATCTAAAGTATCTAAAATATCCTTAAAAGAACACATTGTAGATGCCTGAGAAGTGGTGTAAGTGGTAGGGCGTTTTCCTTGCCCTATAATCTAGGACTGACTGCAGTTTGATCCTCCAGAGTTCCATATGGTTCCCCAAGCCAAGAGTGATTTCTGAGTGCATGGCCAGCAGTAACCCCTGAGCGTCACTGGGTGTGACCCCAAAACACACACACACACACACACACACACACACACACACACACTTTGTAAAGCAGTTATTATTATAATGTCCCTACCTTCTCCTGTTTCTAATGATACACCTTTGTTCTTAGCTTAGTTTTTTCAAAACATACTTATGCTTATGCCATTTCTCTACCAACAAGATTGATGGAGTTTCTTAACATACCTATTTTTTTACTTTTAGCAGCCCACGGCCTGATTGGTAGGAGTATCTCCTGTGACTATTGTATGTCTCCCTCTTTACTAATAGCACCATAAATAACTAATATTCAAAGTTTTCTTTCAGTATTTTTGGATCACAAACACTGAGTGTGATTATAATTTGACCTACATAAAGTCATAATTACTATATAAGTCATTTAATTTTAGATTAATTTTAGATTAATTCCCAATACCCATAGATACTCTTGGTCTGCTCTGGCATTCAAATTATTGTTTTTATTCATATATTCTTCTGTGGTGTACAGATAATCTTTTTGTTTGCTATCTGATCAATTTTCCACTATTCATCTACTATACCCTATATTATAAAGGATTGATCCAACCTAACTAGATTTCCCAAGGCTCAATGGACAACTGACTTTCATCAAACGTCAGCTAGCATGAGATAGATATGCAATATTTACAGAAGAACCAAGAAACATCAAAATTCTTTTCCCCAAGATGACTATTATTTCTTCTATGATTATACCTTGTGCTAGATGACTTTGTCATCAGTTTAGGTATCCTCATATTTCTATTTATTTCTTTATTTTTGGTCTTAGAGTTGGTAAAGCTTTTCTACATTGCTATTTTGTATATTGCTTCAAACAAAAGGATTCTAAAGTAAAAGGGAGGGAAGAAATTTGAAAATAAAATGCAAATCAATGACAGGAAAATAAAAATCAAATGGAAACTGAGAAATAGTACAGGATGGAGGGCACTTCCCTTGCACATATCTGACCCAGGCTTAATCCCAGGCAGTCCATATGATTTATAGACCCATTATTTTATAAGGAGTAATTCCTAGAACAAATCAGAAGTAATCCCAGAACATAGCTGGGTTTTGTTCAAAAACCAAATAAACGAACAAAAATAAATAAAGATCACAACAAAAAAGAGTAATGAAACAAAGTTATGTTTTTACAAAAGACACAAGTGAGTAGATTGGTAGAACTGTTGCATCTATTCGCTTTGAAAAGACAACATATTGCAATTTTTTTATTCTTACAATTTGAATTTGAGGGTATTATGCTAAGTGAACTGAGTTAGAAAATAAAAAAGATAAGTTACTAGAAGAACAGTCTAAGATACAGAGGAAAAGAAAGAAACAAAGAAAAGAAAGCTCCTGGAAGTTCTTGGAGGGTAAGCAGGACCAGGGATCAAGGACGAACCAGACCTCTTGCATACAAAGTATGTACTTTAGACAACTGTGATATATCTTTGAACTTGTTTATGCATTTAAAAATATGGGTCTTCTTGTTAGAAATGTGACAATTATGGAAATTACAATATGCCATTATCACCATTGGACAGACCCACTAGACAGAACACTAGCAAAGACATAATGGCACTAAATGAGAAACTATAACACCTGGACTAAAGTGCACATGGAACATTCTCTAGGACAGAACACATTTTAGGGAACATTCTAACTTACATGAATTTACAAATATAAGAATTATACCAAGCACCCTATAAGACTACAATGCCAAATTACAATCAAGATTGATTGTAAAAAAAAACAAACAAACAAAAAGATGTGGAGAAAATTTAACACCTGGAGACTAAACAACATGCTAGATCAGAGAGGAAAACAAGGAAGAAAGAGATAATTTAAGATTAATAATAATGATGACATCAAATTACCAAAATCTATGGGACACAGGAAAAAACAGTAATTAGGTGTGAATTCAGAGTAAATTAGGTCTACAGAAGGAAAGAAACAAAAGACAAAATCAACAAACTACAGGAACTCCTTAAATATCTGGAAAACCAATAGCAAAGGAAACCAAATACAAGCAGAAGAAAATAAATAATAAAATTTAAAGCAAGGGTCACATAGATATCACAGTGGTAGGCATTTGCCTTGCTGAGCCATCCCCAGTTGGACTCTGGTTTGATTCTCGGCATCCCATATGGTCCTCTGACCCTGCCAGGAGCAATTTCTGAGTGCAGAGCCAGAAGTAACCCCTGAGCGCCACCCAGAGTGACCCCAAGACACAACTAAATAAGAAAGCAGAAATCAATAATATAAAAACAGGAAAAGCAATACAAAGAAATGATGAAACCAGTAGCTGTTTTTGTTTTTTGAAAGAAAAAGCAATTAGACAAACCATTGACAAGATCACATAGGAAAATAAAAAGAAAAATCCTCAAATAATTCAGATCAGAAATGAAAAAAGAGAGATTACAACAGAGCCCAAAGAAATCCAAGACACCATGAGAACTTATTATAAACAGTACTGTTAAGTTAGAGGACCTAAAAGAAATGTACATATATCTGAAAATATAATCTCAAAAAATGAATGATGATAAAGTAGAAAGCCTAAACAGGCCAATCACAAGTAAAAAAAATAAACAATAATAAACTCCCTAAGAATAAAAAAAATACAGGAACAGACAGATTTACAGATGAGTTTTATAGAGCATTCAGGGAACAGTTATTATTATTGATCCTTAGACTATTTCAAAATATAGAAGAAACAGGAATCTTCACTAATACCTTCTATGAAGCTCACATTTCTCTCATTTTCAAAGCAGACAAGAGATACCACCAAGAAATAAAATAATAGAAAAACCTCCCTGATAAAATTGATGCAAAAATTTTAACAAAATCTTAGCAAACTGATCACAACAATACATCAGAAAGATTATGTATCTTGACCAGTAAACTCATTCCAGGGATGTAAGGATGGTTTTATATATGCAAATAAGTCAACAAAATGCACTTCAAGCCAAAGTCAACAAGAATGGAATAAAGAGACCCAAATTTTAACAATATAAACTCAAAATTGGCTTATACTGTCTGGGGGACAGGAGTTAGTATGGGAAGCACTTGGGAAATATTGGTTGTGGAAGGTCAACACTGGTGGAGGGATTAGCCCTGAGTCTTTGTATATCTGAAACCTAAGTGTGAAGGACTTTCTAAATCACAATGGTTTCAAATAAAATAAAAATAAATAAAAGGATTGAACAGAAAAAAAAACTATAAAAATGTGGCTGCAGAAGTGGTTCAGCAATTAAGCTTGGATGTCTAAGTTTTTTTTTTTATCAAACTGCCAGCACTGTTTAAATATAACATTTTAAAAAGAAAAAATGTAGAACCGAGCAATAACACCGTGGGGAGTGCATTTACCTTGCACGTGGCTGACACAGGTTCAATCCTCGCATCCCATATGGTCCCCAGAGCCTGCCAAGAGTAATTTCTGAGCACAAGTCAAGAAATACCTCTGATCACTGGTGACTGTGGTCCAAAATTAAAAAAGATATGAAATAAAAGAGACATAAAGAGGGAGCCGGGAGGTGGCGCAGGAGGTAAGGTGCCTGCTACCTTGCCTGCGCTAGCCTAGGACGGACCACGGTTCGATCCCCCGGTTCCCATATGGTCCCCCGTGCCTGCCAGGAGCGACTTCTGAGCGCATAGCCAGGAGTAACCCCTGAGCGTCACTGGGTGTGGCCCAAAAACCAAAAAAAAAAAAAAGAGACATAAAGAGACAAAATGAAATGAAAAGGAAAGAGGTAGGAAGGAAGGAAGAAAGGAAGGAAGGAAGGAAGGAAGGAAGGAAGGAAGGAAGGAAGGAAGGAAGGAAGGAAGGAAGGAAGGAAGGAAGGAAGGAAGGAAGGAAGGAAGGAAAGATGGAAGAGAAAATTCCTGGGCACAACCAGGAGTGATCCCACCCTCCCCAAAAGTAACTAAATAAAACAATGTTATTTATCTGTCAGAAACAGGACTTTATTTTACTTCAGTATCACAAAATGCTTATCCTGGCAAATAAACTTATTTTTTATATATGTTCCCAATTATAAGACTCTAACATTTTATTATTATATTTTTTCACAGCTCTTATCACAAAATCAAGCATGTCTTAGGTGTTTGATAGTATTATTTGCTGAACTCAAATGTGACTGTATGAAATTTTGCAAAGAAACACTCTAAATTGAATAGGCACTTG
The DNA here is from genome assembly GCA_004027635.1 of Crocidura indochinensis. Classification (NCBI taxonomy): domain Eukaryota; kingdom Metazoa; phylum Chordata; class Mammalia; order Eulipotyphla; family Soricidae; genus Crocidura; species Crocidura indochinensis. The sequence continues at coordinate 20,063 of PVKC010012177.1, forward strand.
TTCTAACCCATTCCTACATCAAGAGCTGTCAAATTGTTTGTTAATGATATCCTTTCTTTATGACCTAGATAGAATATCTTTAGTAGGAAGTGATAAATTGTGTGGTGTATCCGGAATATCTTGTGTCTGATGACCTCTTCACCAACACTGAGTTGATCACACTTCCAGTTCATAAACACAGTTGCCCTTAGGCTGTGTTTGAGAGGCAAAGGGCTTTCATTTGATATGAAGCTCATATTATTGATTTTTCTTCCACACATAGTGGGGGTGCAATAACCCAGACCTTACATTTATTAACTTGACTAGTCATAAGTAGAATTTGAACTTCTGAAAGTTCAGGGCATTAGTTGAGTTTTCAGTACTCAAGCCTGAATGCTTATCAGGAATATAATTATAGTGGGGAAAACACCAATGTTCTTTCCCTCTCTCCTGAACTCCTTCCTTTGTGGTATTTAGTTTCCTACCTTGCAGCTTTTATGTGCAATTCTGTATTAGCTCCGTTTCCATTTTTTTTCAATTCTGAATATTTAATCAAATTAGTTCTAGATAACTTATCACATATTTTTTCATAATGTACCGAACTAAGAACCATTTTACGTCTCCAATATATAATATGATGTATTTAAAAATAAACAACCACGTGGGTTTGTAACCTAAAACCTCACTTTGAATAGCCATTCATAGTATAAAATTGGCCAAATGACTTATAATTTTACTTTTGTTGGCTTATTTACTTAGAGAATAAAGTAATCTATTTTGCATGTTACTAATCTTAAATGACAATAACCAATCAAGCATACATTTGTGTCATAACAAACACCTCCTTTTATTTATTTCCTTTCATTTATTTTCAATTTAATTATTAGTCAGTGTTTATACTGAGACCATCTAATGTTTCTTATTTACTGCTCTCAGACTTGAAAATAAACTATGACAACAAAGAACTATGTCTGTAGTGAATTTATTTTATAATTCCCAAGGCATTTTTCAATTTTCAATAGATATATACATGTTTAATATAATTTCTAAAATAAACTTACTGCAGTTGTGCATTTCTTGCTGTTACAGAACTTTTTATGATAAACATTTTCTTTTTCTCTTTCTTTTCTTTTTTTCTTTTCTTTCTTTTTACTCTAGTGGTTACTATTTGGTGATATTTTGTTGCTGGGTGCTTTTATTTTGGTAATTACTTTTTATTTGTTCGTTTGTTTTTACAATTGTTTTTTTTTGTTATTTTATTCTTTTTTTTTTTTTTGTCTTCTTCCAGCAGAACCACACAACTTGAATCATCCTGTTCTGTCTCATAAATTGAGGGGGAAATAAAAAAGGACAGTACTAGGACCAAACAGCTGTATGAACATTGAGTAGAATTCAGAACTGATCAGACTTAAACACCAAACCCAAAGTCAGCAACAACAACAACAGAATCGAAATCCTATCAACAACAAGCTATACACCGAGGGTTTAGTTACACTACCATTCCGAAGGTCAGAAGAGGGAGATATGGGGCACATGCTGGGAAAATGGGTGGAGGGAGGACAACTCTGGTAGTTAGAAATTTTACAAGATATTTATTGAACAAGACCACTCCTGATGTTAGCCACAGTGACTACATGGCAAATGTTACAAATTAAAATGGGTACATACAGATTTATGCTGTATACTGACTGGGATCAATTTTTTTGTTGGTTTGTTTGCTTGTTTTGGATACCAGTGGACATGAAGAAGGTTTTTGGAATAAAGAATAGCCATCCAGGAAGACCTGGAAGATCAAAGATGAAGTGCCGTTTGCCATGGAGAGGAAACTGGATGAATAATATTTTGATGAGGTCAATGCAATGGCTTAATATTTTCCATGGTTATTTGAGATACTAATTAACTTTAAAAGTCCATAAGTCCCCTGGAATTAATAGGAGGGGGTTTGAGGTGAAAGAGGAGAATATACTTGCAAAAGGTTAGATTTCTGAAGTGATGTTAATTTGCATTGTGACTTGTGGTGCTTGCTCATGTAATTTATTAAAATTCACTTTAATGTTTTATTTACTTTTCAGTGTATCTTATTTAATAAAAAAAAGTTTAAAGTTAATAACACATGATATTTAGATAAAAGCATGAGTGCATATATTTTATTGTGCTAAGAGGAAGATACAAAATTGAAAAATTAAAAAAACACACTTAAATATGGCACAAAGTTCAAAGAGCTGTAGGAAGTACATCAATGACTCATTGTGAGAATTTCTATTTTTCACATAGTTTTTAGAAGTCAATTTTAAAATGTTATCAATTCTATAGAAGGAAATAATTATAGAAGGAAAATTATCTCAACTGATATATTTTAGAAAGGAAAAAACTGAATAGCTAATATGAAAATATTCAATAGCATTTATAATTGCTTTTCAAATGAAGACCATGGTAGATCTCAAGTTTTAATTTAATAAATTAGTAAAGCTAGATCTATGATTTCATAAGTAATTTTAGACTTGCCCAGCATATGGATAACTAAGAAATCATGATCTTGGTAGAAAAATTTATGATGGGGACCAGAGAGATACCATAGCATGCCCTGCATGCAGCAGACGTGGGAGAGAGCCGGTTCAATTCCTGGCATACAATATGGTCCCCAGC
>PVKC010012178.1:0-14374 GCA_004027635.1 Crocidura indochinensis
GCCTAGGTTAGCGCAGGCAAGGTAGGCACCTTATCTCCAGCGCCACCACCCAGCCCCATGTTCTGTATTCTTAAAAACAAAACAATCTTTATTCTCTTTTACTGGGAAAACACATTATTCCCAGAGAAATTTGAAAAAGAACATTTTTTTATTATGTGTATTTTTTTAATCTGACACTGCACTAAGATTAATTTATCAGAAGTTAGTTAAGTTCTTGATTCTTTATTAAGTGTCATGATTACAAACATGTTTGTGGTTGTGTTTCAGTCATAAAAAGAATACCCCCCCTTAACCAGTGCAACATTCCCACCACCAAAGCTGCCCCCATCTCCCTACCCCACCCCCTGCCTATATTCTAGAAAGGCGTTCTACTTCTCTCACTCATTAACATTGTCATGATAGTTGTTAGTGTAGTTATTTCTCTAACTACACTCACCACTCATTGTGGTGAGCTTCGCATCGTGAGCCAGTCCCTCAAGCCCTCATCTCTATTGTCTCTGGGCATTATTACAATAATGTCTTTTATTTTTCTTAAAACTCATAGAAAAGTGAGACTATTCTGTGTCTTTCTCTCTCCCTCTGACTTATTTCACTCAGCATAATAGTTTCCATGTCCATCCATGTATAAGAAAATTTCATGACTTATCTCTCCTGACAGCTGCATAATATTCCATTGTGTATATGTACCACAGTTCATTCATCTGTTGAAGGGCATCTTGGTTGTTTCCAGATTCTGTCTATTGTAAATAATGCCATAATGAATATATATGTGTGGAAGGCGTTTTTGTATTGCATTTTTGTGTTCCTATAGGTACATCCCTAGGAGTGGTAGAGCTGGATCATATGGGAGTTCAATTTCCAGTAATTTGAGGAATCTCCATATTGTTTTCCATAAAGGCTGGACTAGTGGGCCCGGAGAGATAGCACAGCAACGTTTGCCTTGCAAGCAGTCAATGCAGGACCAAAGGTGGTTGGTTCAAATTCCGGTGTCCCATATGGTCCCCCATGCCTGCCAGGAGCTATTCTGAGCAGACAGCCAGGAGTAGCCCCTGAGCGCCGTTGGGTGTAGCCCCAAAACCAAAATAAATAAATAAATAAATAAGGGCTGGGCTAGCTGGCATTCCCACCAGCAGTGAATGAGAGTGCCTTTCTCTCCACATCTCCACTAGCACTGATTGTTCTTGTTCTTTGTGATGTGTGCCAGTCTCATAGTTGTTTTGATTTGCATCTCCCTGATGATTAGTGATGTGGGGCATTTTTTCATGTGCCTTTTGGTCATTTGTATTTCTTCAAGAAAGTGTTCATTTTTTCTCTCAATTTTTTTATGGGCTTAAATTTTTCTCTTGGGAGCTGGGAGGTGGCGCAGGAGGTAAAGTGCCTGCTGCCTTACCTAGGACGGACCACGGTTCAATCCCCCGGTTCCCATATGGTCCCCCGTGCCTGCCAGGAGCGACTTCTGAGCGCATAGCCAGGAGTAACCCCTGAGCGTCACTGGGTGTGGCCCAAAAACCAAAAACCAAAAAAAAAAAATTTTTTTTCTTGTTAATTTCTGTCAGAACTTTTTATATCTTAGATATTAGCCCCTTATCTGATGGGGATTGGGTGCATAGGTTCTCCCATTCTATGGGTATCTTTGTATCCTAGTCAATATTTCCTTTGAGGTGCAGAAGCATCATACTTAATATAGTCCCATTTGTTATCTCCACTTCCACTTGTTTGGACAGTACTGTTTCCTCCTTGAAGATGCCTTTAGTCTCAATATCATGGAGTGTTTACCTATATGTTATTCTATATGCCTTATGGTTTTGGGTCTGATATGGAGGTCTTTAATTCATTTGGATATGACCTTTGTGCATGGTGTTAGATGGAGATTTGAGTTCTCTTTTTTTCATGTGGCTGACCAGTTGTCCCAACACCACTTGTTGAAGAGGCTTTCCTTGTTCCATTTTGCATTTTTGACCCCTTTATTAAAGATTAATTGATTGTATATCTGGGGACAGTCTCTGAATGCTCAAGTCTATTCCATTGATCTGAGGGTCTGTCTTTATTCTAATTCCATGCTGTTTTAATGGCTATTGCTTTGTACTACAGTTTAAATTTGGGTAAAGTGATGCCTCCCATATTCTTTTTTACAAAGGATTGCTCTAGCTATTCATGGGTGTTTATTGTTCCAAATGAATTTCAGGAGTGTTTGATTCACTTCTTTGAAAAATGTCATGGGGGGGCCCAGGAGATAGCATGGAGGTAAGGTGTTTTGCCTTTCATGCAAAAGATCATCGGTTCGAATCCTGGTGCCCCATATGGTCCCCCGTGCCTGCCAGGAGCAATTTCTGAGCATGGAGCCAGGAGTAACCCCTGAGCACTGCCGGGTGTGACCCCCAAAAAAAAAGAAAAGAAAAGAAAAGAAAAAAAAAAGAAAAATGTCATGGGTATCTTTAGAGAGATTGCATTAAATCAGTACAATGCTTTGGGAAGTATTATCATTTGAATGATATTAATCTTCCCCATCCATGAGCATGTGTCTTCATTACCTTGTGTCTTCTTTTATTTCTTTGGGTTTTGGGTCACACCTAGCAGTGCTCAGGGGGGTTACTCCTGGCTTTATGCTCAGAAATCTCTCCTGCAGGCTCAGTGGATCATATGGGATGCTGGGATTTGATCCACTGTCCTTCTGCATGCAAGGCAAATGTTCTACCTCTATAATATCTCTCCAGTTTCTCCTTTTATTTCTTTTTTTTTTTTGGTTTTTGGGTCACACCCGGTGACGCTCAGGGGTTACTCCTGGCTATTCGCTCAGAAGTCGCTCCTGGCAGGCACGGGGGACCATATGGGGAACCGGGGGATCGAACCACGGTCCGTCCTAGGTTAGCGCAGGCACCTTATCTCCAGCGCCACCGCCCGGCCCCTCCTTTTATTTCTTGAAGATATGTTTTGTAGTTTTCTTTGTATAGGTCCTTTACTTCTTTAGTTAAGGTGACTCCAAGGTATTTGAGTTTGTGTGTCACTAATGTGAATGGATTGTTTATTTAATGCCCATTACTTTATCATTAGAGTATGAGAAGGTTGTTGATTTTTGCATGTTAAGTTTGTAGCCTGCCACTTTGCTATATGAATCTATTGTTTCTAGAAGCTTTTGGGAGAGTCTTTAGGGTTTACTAATTATAGTATTATGTCATTTGCAAACATTGAGAATAGTATTTGCCATTGGCTTGTGATAGATGCCCTTGAGAAAAGTTCCTTCCATACCCATCTTGATGAGAGATTTTATCAAGAATGGGTGTTGGATCTTATCAACTGCTTTTTCTACGACTTTTAATATGATCATATGATTTTTACTTTTTCTTTTTGTTGATATGGTGTATCATGTTGATTGATGTACGTATGTTGACAAATCTGAAAGAAGACATCAGTCGCAACACAATAATAGTGGCAGACCTCAACACTGCCCTGTCACCCCTTGATAGGTCAATCAGGCTGAAATCCAACAGGAATATACTAGCTCTGGAAAGAGAAATGGAAGAAAGTGGACTAGTAGATATAGATAGGGCACTCCATCCCCAGAAAATTGAATACACATTCATCTCCAATGCACATGGGTCATTCTCCAGTATAGACCACAAGCTGACTGGCCCATAAAACATATCTTCATAAAGTCAATAGGATAGAAATTGTATAGACTACCTTCTCAGATCATAAGGCACTGAAATTAGAACTAGAAAGGGACACAGAAGAGAAACTTTAACACCTGGAAATTAAACAGCTCACTAATCAACAACCAGTGGGTCAGAGATGAAATCAAAAAGAAAATCAAAACATTCCTGGAAACAAATGCCAATGAAGACACAAATTATCAGAATTTATGGGCTACAGCAAAAGCAGTACTAAGAGGAAATTTTACAGCTTTTCCCAGAAAAAGCAAGAACCCTAATAAAATCTGTCTGGCTCTTCCTTACTGGTACCCTTGTGCTGCTTTAACCTCACCTCCCCCTCTTTAATTCTCTTCCAACCAAATTGACTTCCTGCTGTTTGAAAAATGTAGGAATGGCATATATCAAACTGGAAGCAACTATATTTATGTGAATGTTATAAAAAAAGAGGACTCCTGCATCTCTATTGGTGGAATGTCATCTGGTCAGCCTCTATGAAAAGCAGTTTGGAGATTCTCTTTTAAAAGTAAGATATGGTGCTGGAGAAATAGTACAGTGGTAGGGCACACGCCTGGTACCTGTTCGACCTGGCTTTGATCCACAGCACCCCATATGGTCCCTCAAACTCATCCAGTAGGGAGCCAAGAGAACAGACCCAGGAGTAAGCCTTAAGTATTACTAGGTTGGGGGAGAGGGAGAAGCAATTGGCATCTACCCTCCAAACCCAAAAATATTAATTTGAGATGATATATACTTACTCATTTTATTACAGGGCTTAGTATAGTAGTAACCAGGATACATAAACAATCCAGATGTTCAACTTTAGGTTAATGGGTACATAAAGTGGTATATACACATAGAAGACTATGAAGTTATAGGGAGAAGTGAAATCTGTTGTCTCTATTTCTAGGATACTAATGAAGGGCATCATGTTAAGTAAAATAAATCAGAGGCATGCCAGATAATCTCTTTCATCTGTGGAACATAGAAAGATGAATCAAGGAATTAGACATTAAACAATGACAAGCCCCTGATCCTGGATTAAAATATTTATTAATAAGCATGGGATAAGCATGTGACATGACAGTGATGGAGAGTTGTAGACACTTTGTTAGTGTTGAAGTACAATAATTTAATTTTAGCATTGGTAGAAGTAATTACTCAACAAGGGAGTTGGAGGGAGGGAGAGGAAGGAAAAGGAGGGAAGGTGGAGGAAGAGGAATAGGAAGTAGAGGAGGAGGAGAGAAGAGAACACTCAGCACTCAGTTGTACATTTTCCACCAAAATGCAAAGTAAATCTGATAAGAAAAGATTCTTCACAATTATTAGTTGAACCAGAAGATAAATTCGGAGACAGGTTTAATAATATGACAAGCTTGATTTGGGAGTGTGGGCTCCTAAGCAGTGTTCAGGGGTCCTGGGGCCTCTCCTGGTGACATTCAGCCTTACTATTCTGGTCTAACCCATTTAATTGGTGTATCTTGAGTTCGTAATGGTGGGAGACACCTTACCCTTTGAGCCACCACTTCGGCTCCTTATAAATATTTCTTCCGGTGTGGAGGTCTCCTCTTGGCAATTCTTAGCCAATTCTCAGCTGAATCACAGTTCATTACAAGAACCCCAAAATTTATTGCTACAAGTACCAGAGATTGAACTGCAGTTATTTGTATGTAAGGCATATAATGAACCCCTGTACTATCTCTCCAGCCCTCCATATAGGTATTTCTTTACCAGGTAGTTCAGCAACTAAATCTTAAAGAAGTAATGAGGGATTGAAAAATAAATGCTGTGTATGTATCTCTGTGGTGTGTGTGTGTGTGTGTGTGTGTGTGTGTGTGTGTTTTGTGTGTGTCTTTGGAGAGACAGAAAAGTCTTTATATGACTGTAACTTGTGTGTGTGTGTGTGTGTGTGTGTATTTTGTGTGTGTCTTTGGAGAAACAGAAAAGTCTTTATATGACTATAACTTTGCAAGGCCTCTCTGTAATTCTCTACTAAGCACCTGTATTTATTTCCTCTTTTTTCTTCCTCCTCTACCTCTAAAAAAAGAAAAGTTAAGTCCCCTTTTATCTTTACACATATTTAAAAATATAAATTGTTCTGGTAAATTCAACGTGATTTAAAATAAAATGAATGATTTTATGCCTAAATTGCAAATTCTTCAATTAAAATTTGTTTTACTTGGTTGTTGAGCACAAAATTTTAATGTAGAATGGTTTATTCACCAGTGATAAATGGAAAAACAAAACCATGACAGAAACAAGGAGTACTTTAAGGAGAAAGCATGAGAATAAAGTGTCTATATCCTCAGGGGATTTGTATGTAGCATTATGTGTACTTCAAAACTTTCCGTTGAAATAACAGACGCTGATGATGAAGTTGGGAATAGCAACTTCATTTGTGGCTGGTTCAGTTGCTTATTGGAAGTAAGGAAACTCCAGAGGGAAGTTTTGTATAGTGGATTTGGCTCAGGAAAGGAAATGGCATAAATAATCTGGCAAATTGATTCTGTGATTTTTAATCCATTAACTCTGATAAGGTGTAACCATGATTATCTATAAGTGTCCAATTATATTTCATGTGGATGCTGTCTGCCAAGTGATGTCATTCAGTAAACGTGATATGTTAACAGTTCTCTTTTTGGGGCCGGTGAGATGGTACAGGAGTTAACTTTTCTTGCATCTGGCCAACTCCTTTTGATTCCTAATATTTGGTCTCCTAAGCACTGCTGTGAATGACCTCTGAACATAGAATGATTACTGACCCTTACTGGGTATGTCCCAGAAACAAGCAAATCATCTTTCATTCTAAAATTATTTATTATAGAAATTTCAGGGTTTTTGTTAGTGAGACTATTGTCTTAATGAAGTTTAACATATATAACAGTTCATGAGATTTTCTATTGGGTTATGTAGCCCAGTTCAGAAGAGTTTTTACTCAGACATGTGCATCTATATGAATGTTTTTTTTTCTTTTCAGTTTTTAAAAGAATTTTTAAAAGCTATAAATCAAAATATGCCTTTGTTGTACCAATAAAGAATAGATAAAACATATGTGACCTCAGTCTATGGAGAAGTTATAAAATGTTAAGCAAAGTAAAAGAAAGTTAAAATAGAGTATTAAATAAGTTCTTTTTTTTAATCTTTATTTAAACACCGTTATAAACATGACTGTAGTTGTGTTTTAGTCACAAAAAGAACACCCCCTTTTCACCAATGCAACATTCCCACCACCAGTGCACCCCATATCCCTCCACTCACACCCCCTGTCTATATTAAAGACAGGCATTCCACCTCTCTCACTCATCAACATTGTCATGGTAGTTGTTAGTGTTCTAACTGTACTCACCCCTCCTTGAAGTGAATGTAAAGAGTTTTTAACATTAGGTTTTGAAATCATTTTATAAAGAATAAGCATAGGATAAGTTTAAACTGTAAAGGAGAAATTACTTTCAGAAAAAAAAAGAGAGCAAATTATTTAAGTAATCAATTCAGTAAACATGTTATTATAATTCAGCAGACCTGCTTTGGTGTTTGGAAAATACTGAGATAGAAATGATATAGTTAAAGTCCAGGCAGGGTATTAGAAAGTTGAAAGAATCATCTTGCTCTTGAAAGGATTATCAAAGACTTAAATGAAGGAGGTAACAAGTATTTAGAGACTTGAAAACAAAGTCCTAGTTCTAAGTAAATGAAGATGAGGGTTGCCTTATTGCAGTCTTCTGATTTGTATTAAATATCTGTGCAGAAGCCTTAGATATGGCTAAGTGTAATTGGCATATATGATGTTTAAAGTTGATTTTTGGCATGCCCTCCTATGTTGCCTTAAAATAGTATTAAGGCGCCCAGTATATATTTCTCATAATTATTTGTGTTGTAGACTTTCTGACTCATTGGGGTTTGGGGGGTTGTTTTGTTTACAATTTTGGGCATCAGGAGATAGTAAAGTATTAAGGCACATGTCTAGCATCCACTTGACCTGGGTTGACCATTCTCAGCACCACATAGTCCCTGAGCATTGCCAGGTACAGTCCTAAAAGCTTCTGGACATTGCTGCATGTGTTCTTGAAAGTCTCTAGGACTACCAGAGTGACCCAGGTTCCTGGCATTCCAGAGCCCAAAGAGCATCACATCCTCAGGCTCTTGCGCTGAACCATAGACTCTTAAATGGAGCCCTTTGGTCTCCTGAGCAATAATTGGAAGCAAACACTGCCCTGCAAGAAAACTTGTAAAGTCCTGTTAAAAGTATTAAAAAGTCATTTGTTTATTATTAAAAGTAACTTTTGAAACATACCTTAGAATGGAATTGTTTGCCTAAGAAACCAACTTGGAATTTTCAGTGCTGCCTGACCTGGGGAGATTAGGGAATAAGGCCTAAAGTTGAATTCTTTGCCAGTGTCCAATGAATTGAACAATCATTCCTTCAAATTGAAGCTTCCATGAAAATACATTGGGGCCAGTGAGGTGGCGCTAGAGGTAAGGTGTCTGCCTTGCAAGCGCTAGCCAAGGAAGGACCGCGGGACCGCGGTTCGATCCCCCGGTGTCCCATATTATCCCCCCAAGCCAGGGTCAATTTCTGAGCTCTTAACCAGGAGTAACACCTGAGCATCAAACGGGTGTGGCCCACCACCACCCCCCCAAAAAAGAAAGAAAATGCATGAGGACAGGATCCTAGGAGTAGGATATTCAGGTTTGTGTATGTGAGATTAATGATTAGAGGAAAATGGAATACCTAGAAAGAATTTGGACATTTTTTCCCATTTCCTTTTCATCTATTTCATGTGGTGTTAACTTGTGTCTTTTAGTATCCTTTGTAATAAATTTATGATCTAGTAAAATTTTCAAAATTGCTCCATTATAGTAGATTATTGAGTATGAGGGCAAAAGTACAAATAATAATCTGAACTTGCCTGAAATCTGAAGTAAGAGGAGAATGGAGAACTTTGATCAGTAGTCAGTTAGTCAGATACACTAATAACTGCCTGGGGGTTTGAAACCATATCCTCTTATGTAGGGTTGAATGTCTTAGGAGACTTATCCCTAAACTTGTTGATTCTGACCCTCATAATTGCAGTGAACAACAGAATTCATTGGGGAAGTTATTAGGAATAGCTTCAACTCTGGGGTCAGGAAAATGAAGCCAGAGAAACAAGTAAAAGTCAACTCACGGGAAACATTATGTGGCATATAAAGAAATTTCCCATTCATCTATCCTGTAGGAGGAATTCAAAGAAACAAGGCAGGACATATTTACATTTCTGTTTTAGAAAATCATTTTAGTAGCAGTGAAATGGAAAGTAGCCCATAGTCTAGAGATAGTTCTAAGTTATTTTAAAGAAAGAACAAGGACGGGGCTCGGGAAATAGCATGGAGGTAAGACGTTTGCCTTTCATGCAAAAGGTCATCGGTTCGAATCCCGGGGCCCTATATGGTCCCCCATGCCTGCCAGGAGCAATTTCTGAGCATGGAGCCAGGAGTAACCCCTGAGCACTGCCGGGTGTGACCCAAAAACCAAAAAAAGAAAAAGAAAGAACAAGGAACAGAGAGAAAATGAAGAATTAATTTTTAGTAATGATGATTTTAAATTACTCATAGTATATTTAATCCTGTGAATCAGATGTCTTATAACTCAAGAACTTAAGAGAAGATTTAGCCTAGAGATTAAAATTCCCTCTATTGGCTTGTATGTTAGATCCTGTGAGAAAGAATATAGGAGAGGGTGGGGAAATATCTAGTGGAGAAGACACGGCAAAGAAAAATTGGAAACTAGGAATGTGTATTTACTTACATCATCTGAGAGAATTGTAATTGACTTACAGGAGTTAGGTGAGCAAAGCACAAATTAGGTTATTGCCACAAAGAACTCTACCGGATATTCAAAATGTGTTTCATGGAAATTTGTCTAGATTCAGTGGAAACGGTCAAAAAGGTAGTCAGTGTTGAAGATTAAGTGGCTGAAAATGAGAAAAGTACAGAAATGTAAAGCTACATGTAGAAAATATAAGGAAGATTTGGATGATGGAAATGTTCTTCATTTTGATTTTTGTAATGTTAACATAGGTGTGTACATTAGTCAGTGCATTACTGACTTTGTTAAATTATATATACAAAATTCTTTGTTGTACACTATCCTGTGACTTTTTCATATACTTCTCCTTTAAATTCAAGATATTTCTTCCTCTAAATTTACTACTGCATTTCATTGGTCTTCCTTTATAGCACCTCTCATTTATCTCCTTCTAAGGTTCATCTTTGTTTATACAGTAGCATTAGTTTGGCACAGTTCTATACCATTTTCATTAAACTGACTTGATCTAATTTTTAAAGTAATTTGACATCTTTTTTTTTTTTTTTTTTTTTTTTTTTTTTTTTTTTTTTTTTTTTTTTTTTTTTGGTTTTTGGTTTTTGGGCCACACCCAGTGACGCTCAGGGGTTACTCCTGGCTATGCGCTCAGAAGTCGCTCCTGGCTTGGGGGACCATATGGGGAACCGGGGGATCGAACCGCGGTCCGTCCTAGGCTAGCGCAGGCAAGGCAGGCACCTTACCTCCAGCGCCACTGCCCGGCCCCCGTAATTTGACATCTTTGAGCTTGACAACGGTTCTGAAATCTGAGAAGAACCATAGTTCCTAAGGGTTGCAGACTACCTAATGGTAGTAGCAAGACTAGGTTGTAAGTAGATAAGTATTGATAGGAAGCACCCTAAATTTACACCTTAGTATGACCCCATTTTATGTTCTTTGACTTTGGTCATATGACATATGACACATGGAGGATAATCCCAAATTGGAACCATGGTTGGACCATGAGTGATATCTTTACTTCATTTACCTCTTGAGAAGTCTAACTTTCATATCAGTAAAAATGATTCTAGGGTTGGAGATAATAGTACAGCATGTAGAGCATTTGCCTTGCATGCGCTGACTGTTCAATCCCTGAAAAAATAACCAGGAAGAACATACGGAATGTCAGAGTTGGAACCAACATTGGCTATTTGCAAGACTAAAGCCCTACCATCTGTATTCATACTTCAGCACAATATAAATAATTTTTATTTAATTAATTTGTTGTTTTGGGGGCCACATCCATCAGTGCTCAGGGGCTACTCTTGGCTTTGTGCTCAGAAATCACTCTTGGCAGATTCAGGGGACTATAATGGATGCTGGGGATTGAACCCACATTGGTTACGTGCAAGGAAAACACCCTAAATGCTATGCTATCGTCCGGCTCTCCAATATAAAGAATTTTTAACAGTAAAATATAAGAAAGGCCGCCCTCCCCCTAAACTAAAAGCAGTTTGTAAGCAGGCAAGCATTTAAACAATTTGTGGAACAAGATACATGAAAAACAAATACTTAAAACGTTGTTCAGATTAATGTCCCTCTAATTCCTAACACCCATTCCACTGAACCCAGACAAATTTCCATGAAACCCATTTTGAGCATCCACTAGAGTTCTTTGTGGCCATAGCTTAAGGATAATTTGTGCTTTTCTCACCTAACTCCTGTAAACACTGTTGTAAAAAGACTTGACAGTTCATAGTATTAATGAGAATGTAAATCTACTGGACCGTCTTTATATTGATGATGAGAAGCAAAGTCTTTTATAGAAAGGTAAGGTAAAGGTATTCTCACCAGTTCTATTCTACTACTAGATATTTTCCCCACGAGAAAGGGCAATTTAAATTAAAGGTAAAGCTTCCACAATTACCAAAAATTGGAAAACAACTTAATTTTTCATTTTGAGGTGAGCAGCTAAACAAATTGCTATATTATTAAGGACTACTGTAGGTTAGTGGTAGAGCTCATGTATCATATGCATGAGCCACTGGGTTCAGAATGCATAGTCTTACAAATAAATACTCAATGTAAAAGACTCCCAAAACAAATCAGCATGAAATGTCTGATTTATGCACAGTTCCAAAATAGGCAAGTCATCAGTCTTTTGTGACAAAGCAAATCAGAAGTTGACTGAGGATGGGAACTGATTTTAAAAGAAACCTACCCCATAAGGTCCCCTGAGCACTACCAGAAGTGATCTCTAAGCAGTGTTGAGTGTGATCTCTCAAGGAAAAAAAAAGGAAAATGATTTTGTGTACTTCTATGATGAAAGTTTACTGGGGCTGGGATTATAGTTCAGTTAGTGTAGAGACTGCTTCAAATGTACAAAGCCCTGGGTTCAATCTCCATACCTGAAAAATGTTTTTATATATGTACATACAATATATCTTCAAATATATATCTAAATATATAACAGGAATCTATGTCAGACATTCCCTTTTTAAAAAACTTATCAGTTATATAAATTTATTGGGAATTAGGGTGATAGCTTCTATTACTTTTTATTGGTTTTGGGTTTTATTTTTTTTAAGAGGGCCTACCTGCTGGTACTCCAGCAATAAAACTCAATGCTGCAGCTTGGACAGTGGTTTTTGGGTGCTGCCAGGCCCCATTCATGCTAGGCATGTGCTCTTACCATATAAACCATCTCCCCAACCCTGGATATCTTTTTGTTTGGGAGGCCACACCCATGGGTATACTCAGGGTTACTCCTGCCCCAATGCTCCAGGGTCCTTCCCACTTGTGCTTGGTGCTCAGGAAAGCATAGGGAATCAAACCATGTGTCATGCATGCAGAGCATACACACCAGCCCTTTGAATTCTTTTCATCCCCTGGATTTCAATTTTAAAGACAGCACTGAGTCAGTTTTATGATCGAAGTAATTTTAAGTGGTCATTTACAGAAGCTTCTTTGAATGATGCAGTAAAGCATGTTTCTTTGGCTGAATCCTTTGAAAGCAGTGTTGATGTAGATGATGAAGGAATAGAAGCTGCTACTATTTAATATATTCTCCACTCTTAGTATATGGATGCAGCCTCCACATTTTACAAAGGAAATAATCACCAGCATACCATCTCTGCTCTCCTATGGGTTGGTCTTTTTATAAAGCAGCTGCTTGGTTCCTTAGGAAAAAACACTGTTTTATTTCAAAATATATCTGAACACTTACCCCTGGTAGGCCTGGAAGAATGTAGATTACTTCATGTCTTTTCAACATTCCTTTCAAAGAAGAGTCAAGCTTGATTTGTGTTTTTGAGAGAGAGAAGAGAAGTAGACAGGAAGGAGGAAATCTTAGCATTGCTTAGGGGGTAGGAAAAAAATTGGTTCTTTGTTGACATCTTAGCATCTACATTAGTCATACATCTGTTCCTTCCTCCAGCGCCATGGGTGGACCAAAGGAATAGCAGCCATTTGCTATTTTTATAATGGGGCAGAGCAAAGAGAAGAAAGCATTTAGC
This sequence comes from Crocidura indochinensis, assembly GCA_004027635.1. NCBI lineage: Eukaryota > Metazoa > Chordata > Mammalia > Eulipotyphla > Soricidae > Crocidura > Crocidura indochinensis. The sequence continues at coordinate 12,942 of PVKC010012178.1, forward strand.
TTCTCTCTTCCCAGGTTTTCACAGCCATATATTTTAGATGAATCAGTAGCCTTTAGATAATTGTTCTTTTGTTATTTTACTGTTTTTTGTTATTTTGATATATTTCTATAACATCAGATTGTAACCGTATCCTTATGCGTAAGACAGTATTCATACTCTATTTTTTTTCACCCCTACCCCCATACTCTATTTTTATAATTCAGTAATGAAAGTCAATGACAGTGGTAAAGCAGTGGACAAAGTTACACTGATTTGGGAGATAAAACTCTTCCTGCTTGTTTGCACAATTACCAGGGGGGATGTCCTGGAACCCTTGGTTAGACTGGAGACCTCGAGGTGGATGATGCAGGGAGCCCTTTTATTTAAAAAAAAAAAAAAAAAGTTACATTACTAATGTTCAGTGCCTTTTTACTCATATCACAATATTTTTTAGGTTAAAAAGTTAAATAGTATTCCATTTCACTGATAAGGAAAAACAGAGGTTAAGTGTTTGGTCAGTGTCACACGATTAATATGGAGCTAAGATAACAGTGTAAAATATTCTTATCTCTTGTTATAACTTTGAAGTCTAAATTCAGTACTAGCATATTGAATAAGTATCAATTTATAAGGAATTTAAGATTAAGTAATTTTTCTTTGTTTTGTAGGGGAAGATGATGTAAACTGGTTCATCAGTGAAAAAGATGTTGAGGTAAATTCAAATTGTTTTTGAAATTATGCATAATAGACTAATAATTTACTTTGACTGTTATCTTTTTTATTACTTAACTTATAAAAATAGTAGTTTATTGTCTTTAAAGAAAAATTTTATTTTAATATGATTGAATTTATTGGAAGCTTCATTTAGCCTTGATTTTTGACAGTTACTTGCCATAATTATTTGGTCACCTTTTCCTATGTTTCTCCTCTGTCAGGGGGTGTTCTCTCAGCTCATATTGCCTGATACTACTACTACAGATCAACACCGGAAATAACTGCTACTGCAGAGTGAGGAAATGGTTAGGCTATATTTAGGATGTGGCAGCTGTTTGTCTTTGTCAATTATTGGCCTTTATTGTGGCAGGTGGCTAGAAAAGAGAATAATTTTATAATTTGGTAGAAGGAATGGCTGACGAGATTATTAGATTGTTACCTGCTTGGAACCTCGTTGACCAATTCAGCAGAATAACGTGTAAAAGGTTTTCAAAGATGGACTCTACCAAACAAGATAGAAAGCATTGTTGGTATTTATAATTTTTTTTTTGTATTCCATTTTTGTTTTTCTAATTTTCTCTTGAAAGAGAATAGATTTTCACAGAAAATGACAGAGTTGGCTCATTGTGTAGATAGATCTTAAAAGACAATGTGGGGGAGACCCTCATTCTCTCTTATAAATGATCCAATTGGTTGGTAGACAATAACCCTAAGCTGTTCAAAAGAAGAAATGCATTCAG
>PVKC010012179.1:0-24002 GCA_004027635.1 Crocidura indochinensis
GGAATACTATGCAACTTTAAGGAAAATGAAATCATGAAGTTTGTTTATACATGGATGGATATGGAGAGTATTATCCTGAGTGAAATGAGTTGGAGGGAGAAGGATAGATATAAAATAATCTCACTCATTCATGAGGTATAAGAAAAATAAAAGATAATGTAGTAATAATATCCAGAAATCATAGAGGGGAGGGCCTGGAGGACCAGTACATGGTAGGAAGCTTGTCACAAATAATGGAGAAGTACAGTTAGAGCATAGATGAGATCACTATGACAAATATAATTGGAACTGATCAGTTGGGACAATAACTGAAAATTGTATGGTGATAAAATCATATGCTCAGTATTCCTTCATTAACAGTAGTGTAAAACACAGTGTCTAAAAAGGAATAAAATAGAGAAAGAGAGAGAATGTGAAAGAGAGAGGAGATAGAAAGGTAGAGAAAGAGAGGAGCAAAATGCCTACCCCGTGGGGCCAGAGCTGTGGTACAAGTGGTAGGGTATTTGCCTTGCACATGCTAACCTAGGACAGACCTCAGTTCGATTTCCTGGTGCCCCATGTGGTCCCTCAAGCGATTTCTGAGCACATAGCCAGGAATAATCCCTGTGTATCACTGGGTGTGACCACAAAACAAAACAAAACAAACAACAACAAAAAGCCTACCTCAGGCAAAAGGGAGGGGTTGGAAGGAAACTGATACACTGGTGGTGGGAAATGTTCATGGGTGAATGGAGACCTGCATTGTAAGACTGAAACTCAACTATGAACAACTTTGTAATCATAGTGTTTAAATTAAAAAATCATAGGTAATTGATTATAGCAACATGTTAAACAGATAAGACAAAGATCAAATAGAATTTATCACAGAGATGCAAGTCTGATCCAATATACACAAATAAATTAACATAATATGCTATCTTAATAAAAGAAAGATTAAAAAAAAGTCAGTGTCTTGCTGTTTAAGACAAAGCAATGTAAGAGGCTTTAAATGGCTTAAAGGGCCAGAGAGTATGCTTTTATACCAGGAGACCTAGATTTAATTATCAGGAATATCGAAGGTCTGAGTTTGACCCCCAAGTATTTAGTTGCAAGTGGACCCTCTATTTTAGTTTGTGTGGGGGAAAAATGAGAAGAATAATGTACTCAGTCATAATAGATGTAGGTATGGCAAAGTAATTTATTGTGGTAAACATATTAAGTTAAAAGTAAGAATTTTTGCTATGATGGAGCATGTACATTATAAATGTATTTTAGTTTTTATATTTTTCCCAGTAAATGATTGGCAGTGCTTAGAACTTAATCATGGCCTATGAACTAAGAAATCTTTCCTGGAGTGGCAGATGGAACCATATGTGGTGCAAGGGATTAAACCCAGGCCAACCATGTGCAAAGCAAGTGCCTTATCTTCTTTTCTACCTCCCTACCCACCCTGGTTTCAACTGTTTTAAGTAAAAAGATATATTTAAGTGTTCTTATTTTTTTCTTCTCTTTCATTATTTTCATGTGCTCATTCTTTTGCCTTTTATTATTCACAGTTCTTTGAAATAATGCTTTATGCCTTTCAAATCCCAATAAAATCCAAGACCTGAATGTTCCTGAAACTGCTTGCCCCTGGTACCAACCAGTCTTATGAATATTGAGTGGAAATAAAAAAAAAATGAGACCTAAATATCCTACCCAAAATCAACAACAATAGAATGAAGAGATCCAAACCACAATAAGCTATACACAAAAGGGACTTGTTACACCTGCAGTCCAGAGTGGGCTAAAGGATGGAGGTATAGGATGCATGCTGGGAACAGGGGCGAAGGGAGGTCAACACTGGTGATGGGAATGGCCTCAATTCACTGGCACTAATGTATCTTAAACATAACCGTGAAACGCTTGTAATTTCACATTGACCTCAATAAAATCCATTTAAAAAATCCAAGACCTGGTTTATCATGAAATGCAAAAATAAAAGTATAAATATTTATCAAAACAATATAGGATATATAGTGTTCAATAGGGACTGCTATTTGTGAATAATCAAACCATTTATTCCATGATAGCATATTCTCTGGGCTTTGTTTGAGATCTGAACACTTGGTGTGTCTGATGGGAAGGAAGCAATAGTTTGCCTTGACTTCCCAGTCCTGCTGGGAGAATTTCCAGACACCACCTTGAAGAGTGTGAGTATCCTGTTACAGTTTGCAAAGGTATCACTATTAATATCAACATAGTTGACAACCAAAAGGTGATGTAAAACTGTTTCACATGACTTAGGAAGCAGGAGGGTAGATTAACTGTGATTTCCTGATCTATAAATCATTGATTTCCACCCCTGGTGGAAATATTGACTGTGGCACTTTGTTATACAAGAACATCTCATTTTTTATAGTGTCCCTGTAAATTATAATTAATAGCTACCATGAAAGAGCATCCTATTGCAGACTATGAAAAATCAAGTCACCTATTTATCTGTTTTAGCAATGAAGGAACTAGAATATGTACTCTGTGACTGTACATTCAACGTTAGCACTGTGTACATGCTTCACATCTTTTAATATTCATCAGTATCTGTTTGCCAATGAAGTTACTATACATTCCTGAAAAAACTTTCCAATTCATCACATCTCTTTAAAGTCATAATCATCCTGGTTAAAATTAGGAAGGTTTTAGATGTAGACAATTAAAGTTTTAAAAGAAACTTTTTATAGCCTTTGTTCATGTTATATAAAGTAAGAAGTATACTTCTCCATAAATAAAAAAAATGAAGGAAATAAGATATAGAGAGTTAAGTCTTTAGAAAGTTAAATGGACTTTCTGAAAATCAAAATATTAATAAAAGACAGAAATGTGATTGACTATATTGCTAGGGGAACTTTTGATAGCATCACATGATACTTCTGTTTTCTATTGAGGAAAGTTATGCTATTAGAGACAAAATTGATGAAACTGTGATGCTAGTATTTCCTTGGAGCTTATTAGAAATGCAGAACCTGGGGCTGGAGAGATAGCATGGAAGTAAGGACGGTGGTTCAAATCCCGGCATCCCATATGGGCCCCTGTGCCTGCCATGGGCAATTTCTTTGCATAGAGCCAGGAATAACCCCTGAGCGCTGCAGGTGTGACCCAAAACAAAAAACAAAAAACAAAAACAAAAAACAAAAACAAAAAACAAAAAAAGAAAGAAAGAAAAAGAAAAAAATGCAGAACCTCAGACTCTCATTCCAGGCTGAAGCAGAAATGGACTTTTTATAAAACCAACATGCAATTTATATTGCATTAATATTTAAGAAGGAATTAAAATTGTCTCATTAATTTATTTAACACAGTGTACTAGTAAGTACTACTCAGTGGCATGTATTAAATAACCGAGTTGATAAGTTTAAAGAATAACTTTTGCAAATTTAGTATAGTGAGACCTACCCAAATCTTTTGATATGACTCAACAAATTGCTGAATGATTTTGATTGACTTCACGGGTTAATTTTAATTTAATCCAACAATCAGTTGATTGAAGAAAAGGCACGTTTAAATATTTTATCTAAGGCAATTAAAACAAATATAATTGATTGCCAGGTGAAAATGCCAATCTGCTACTTTTGCATAATGTGAAACAAGGATTGCATCAGCAATCACACACAAGATCAGTAAGAGAGGTCATAATTTATAAACTTCATAGTTTAGCACTGGATTTACCATTGACTAGGTGCTCCTCCACCTTATTTAAGTAAATTAATGAGAGAGACTGACTAATTTGAGGTAACAGGATTATGACAGATATTTGTAGACCATTGCCCATATATCTTATTAACCAATTAGCTTCCTAGGGGTAAAAAAGCCTATTGATTTCTTTATGTTGGTCACAACTAAATGAACTACTAATTTTTGCTGTTACTGATTATTGCTGCTTATTTTTATAAGTAATTGATTTTCATAACTTTGTAAAAGGTATTATGACTATTTTTCTTCAATAAACTTTATAGATTCGGGTCTGATTTCAAGGTCTTTAATCCATTTTGAGTTGACTTTTGTATATGGGGTGAGGTATGGGTCAATTTTTAATTTCTTACAGGTGGTTCTCCAGTTGTACCAACACCATTTGTTGAAGAGACTTTCTTTGTCCCATTTCAAGTTCTTGGCTGTTTTGTCAAATATTAGTTGACTGTATACATGGGGATTTATGACTGGAAATTCTGTTCTTACCCACTGGTCTGAGGCTCTGTCCTGGTACCAATACCATGAAAAATGGGGAGATGAAATGAATAGACATTTCTCTAAAGAAGATCAAAAGATGGCCAACAAACACATGAAAACATGCTCACCTTCACTCATCATTAGGGAAATCCAAATCAAGACAACAATGAGATACCACCTCACACCAGTGAGGATGGCTCACATCAAAAATAATGGGAAAAATCTATGTTGGTGGGGATGCGGTATGAAAGGCACTCTCATCCACTGTTGGTGGGAATGTCCCCTAGTCCAACCCCTATGGAGAACAGTCTGGAGAGTGCTTAAGGAACTCAGAATCGAGCTGCCATTTGACCCAGAAATTGCTCTCCTAGGTATCTACCCCCAAGATGGAAGGACATTCATCCCAAAATATGTATGCACCCCAATATTTATTGCTGCTCCCCTACATTTATAATTTTATATATATTTATGTCAATATATAATAAACATATGTAATAATAATATTAACATGTTTTTATATTTTTATTTTAAATTTAAAGCACAGAATACTCTTTCTTTATTGAAATAGATTGTGACCAGACAAAGCCACAAAGACTGAAATTTCAAAAAAATGTGGTCATTAGTTGTTGAAACCAGAAAGTTATATTCTAGAGAAATGAAGAACAAAATGTAGTCACTCTATGTAAAGGCAGGTAGTGGTATATGTTGTGGGAATAGGGAATCACTAGAGAAGAAAACACGTTTTTTGAGACAGTTTTCACTTCATTGAACATATTGTGGAGTGAATGAGGGAGAAAATTGTGTCGATTCTAACAAATAAACACTACAAGAAGAGTGTATTCAGTGTTCTAAGGCAAGTTCAAGTATATTAGGTTATTATGTCTTGTATAGAGTGCATAACAGATGTGACAAAAAAAAGTCAAATGATTGTCAAAAAAATATATTGAACCTGGAAGACCATACTAAGAATGGTGAATTGATGGCCAGGTAGCAGCATAGTAGATAAGGTTTTGCCTTGCATGTAGCTGATTAGGGTTGAATTTTGGGCTTTTTGTTTGGCCACTTGAACCCATCCTGAGTGATCTCTGAGTGCAGAGTCATGAATAAGCCCTGAATACTGCTGGGTTAAGGCTCAAAAAAACAAGAAAAGAAAATACTGAATGAAATTCTATGTGCAAAGGCGAGACATTGATTTAAGCAGAAATCTTATAAAACTGATTTTATTTAAGATGAAAAAAAAATAACCGTTACAGACTAAAATGTGAGGGCATAGGGCAGGGAAAATTACAAGTAGCCCACTTGCCAGGTTCAATAACCAGACCCCATATTATCCCCTCAAACCCATTAGGAGTATTTCCTGAGTTCAAAACCAGGATTAAGCCCTGAACATTGCTAGATATGACTCCCAACATCATAACAAACACAACTTGGTGCATGGGCAGTGGAACTAACAATGAACACAGAAATTTGTAGTAGTTGGAGGGGAAAAGGTATGATAATTTGCCATTGAATTTAACACATGTAGTTCATGTGAACTTGGCAAATGAAAAGATAAAGTCTTTTTGTAACACCACTACTTGAAATTCTAGTAGAATTCATTCTCTTAGCATTGGTTATCATTATGACTATTAAAAGTATTATCTATTAGACAAATTGTATATGCTAGGTACTGTACTTCCACTAGAAACAACATAGGTTAATGAAATAGTTGTCCTTATTTACCAGAAAAAAAAGGAATAGGCACATAAAATGATAGATTGTGACTCAACGTAATAATCACTCTATCTTCTTGGAGAGATTTTTAAAAATATATTAATAATTTTTATTTTGACCAAAGTGGATTACAAATCATTCACAGTAGTATTTCAGGTACACAGTGACACTGAATCATGTGCATACCCACCACCAATATTTTCTTCCCTCCACCCTTTTTCCAGGATGCATCCCATATCACCCCTTCTTTGTCCTCCGGGCTGCTAGTATAAGTGGTCCTTTCTTGTTGGAGTGAATTTTAAAAGAAACTCAACCACTTTTCTTCATGTGTGTAACCCATCTGAAAACTGTTAGTTTAGAAGACATAACAAATTTTTCTTTTCTTTCTCAATTAGTACAAAATGCTTTCTCAATGAGAGACTAAATTGTTAAAGTTTTGAATTTAATAATTTTACATTTGACAAATGATTTATTTGATTTGTAGTTATTGTCCCATTTCATTCACACAAGACTTGCTTGGCATGATGGGGCTTGTTTCCATTTCCTGGGATCTCTGTACCAGGCAATATAAATTAGTAGATGAAAATGAGAAAGAACTGTATTGTAGTAAATATTCTTATGAATCTAACTAGGGTGGGGCATTTATATCATCAAACAACACAAAAGCCCATTAAACTAAGAAAAAGGACATAGTTGAGTGACTACACCATTATTACTTTAAATAAATAGCATTACATATGAATGCTTCATATGTACAAGAAGGTGTGTGCGCTTGGTTATCTGTGTTTGTGTGCTCATACAATTTAATAAGTACAGCTGTGTTTACACAGCTACATAACATTCTACATATATACTGGGCACACATGTGGCCTGAGATCATTCATAGCTTTTTCTTGGAAAATCTATGTAGAAAAATTATTCAACCCATGAAAACCAACTTATATATTAACACAGAGAAATTCTTAAAGTAAGTCTGAAATCCCTGGAACCCCTACTTTGAAAACTAAAGCTATTCATTTAACTGATATCTAGATGAAGTTAATTCAGAAATATTTCTCTTTTGGGGGGGGGCCACACCCAGTGACGCTCAGGGGTTATTCCTGGCTATGCACTCAGAAGTCACTCCTGGCAGGCACGGGGGACCATATCGGAACCGGGGGATCGAACCGTGGTCCGTCCTAGGCAAGGCAGCAGGCACCTTACCTCCTGCGCCACCTCCCGGCTCCCTCAGAAATATTTCTAAGAATAGCCACACATATGATTATGAGTAGAAAACCATACATATTTATTTTGAAAGTATTAAAAAAATTGGATTCTGTGATATAGCAAACAGAAAATAGTAAATGATACTTATTGTTTTGAATACACTAAACTTACATTGCAGAAGACACTAATTTTTATTTTCTGACACTAGAAGAGAAAAATTTGGAGTTAAGGTTTTGTCTTGGAGAAAAGGATGATCAAATGCTTAACTATATTATAAATTGGAGATTGAAACATTATTTTCAAGCCAACTATAAAGTTACTGCAATTTTCTCTGGAAATCTAGTTTTTTTTTCTCCCAATTTCTTTTCCTGAGCCAGGGCAGAAAATAGCAAGTGAGCAACTTTAACTTTTGTCTTGTATCTTGAGCAATTGGAACACTCATACCTCATTGTTATTACTAAAAAGTGCTACAAAAACTAGGAAACGAGGTTATTATAAGGTCAAACATACTTTTATCCTACGATTTATTAACTCTATATCTAAAAATTTGCAGGTGAGAGATAAAAATATATGTTCATGAAAATATTGGTAACAAGAATATGAGTTCAATTCCTATTTTAATCCAAAGGAATGAAATAATGATATCTGTAGTGACTTTGATGAAACTCAACATGCCATTTTTGTTTGTTTGTTTGGTTTGGTTTTGGGACCACACCTAGTGATGCTCAACAACCAAGGGGTTACTCCTGGGTATTCGGCTCAGAAACCAAATGGGACACCAGGTATCGAACCCAACTCCGTCCTGGGTCAGCCGCGTGCAATGCCCTACTGCTGTGCTATCCCTCTGGCTCTCAACATGCTTTTGAAGGGAAAGAAACAACATTCACTGTACAATTCTGTTTGTGTTAAATTCTAGGATAGATAAAACTTAATCTGTATGGATATAAATTAGAAAGTGATTGCCTGTTAAGAATGGGCAGCAATTGATGAATAGACAGAAAACACGATGACTGTTTGTGTATGCGGGAGTAAACATTTGTCAAAACTCATCAAATTGTACAATTATTTGAGTGAGGAGATTGTTCAGAGTTGAAGAGTTGGCTCAATCCCCAACAATGCATGGTTCTCTTGTAACCATGGATCTGAATACTTAGGTAGAGGTTGGACTTAATGTCCACCAAATACCCCCAAATAACTTTCAAAAATCACGTACCTAAATTTTATGCATTTTGTTTTAAACATTTTATCTCGAAATTAAAAATGTGTAATGACCAAATATTTTAATGATTTGTCTTATTTTTGTGAATGAATAAAATTTAGCTAATCTTTTCCATGAAGCTAACTTAACTAAGATTTGAGTCCCTCAAGTTTTATTTAGAACTGACTTCTGACCAATATACTTCTAACAAACTTCTTTCTAACTTCAAAGATCTCTTTATTATTAAGTTCATATCTCAGGTCTTATCCTATTCTTCCTGCTCTATGAATCTATACAGCCAGTACCCTCACTTTGATATTTGTTTAAATGTCACCTATTAGACTGCTCCCTATACACTCTTTCAAAAATACATGCACTAGATATCCTTTAAGTAACAGTATTGCAAACCACAGTGACTAAAAGATAAAGGAGGACAGAGAGAGAAAAAAGGGGAGGGATAGAGAGATGGAGAGAATGAGGGAATGTGTCTGCCATAAAGGCTGTCTCAGGGGTGAGGGAGGAAACTAGGCATGTAGGTTGTAGGAAATACAATGCTAAAGAGATGAGTATTGGAACATTAATTGTAGGATTAAAATTCAACCATCAACAATCTTGTAACTGCGAATTTCATTGTGATTGAATTAAAAAATTATTCTCTTTTTTGTTGTTTATTTTTGGCTCACATATGGCAGTGCTCAGGGGTTATGGCTGGCTCTATGTTCTCAGAAATCACTCCTGCCAGGTTCAGGGGACCATAAAGGATGCTGGGATTCGAACCACCATCCTTCAGCATGTAAGACAAATGCCCTAGCTCCATGCTATCTCTCCACCCCAAAAACAAGTATTCTTAAAATGAAGTGTCATCCCATTGTCCTTTATACTACCTCTCATTTCCTGATCAAGTATATTAATCTCAAAAGTGTTGATATTTATCCATTTTAGTCTTTTTTCCATTTATAGAATGAAGGCATTATTTAATAAAGAGCTCTTTATTATTCATTGATGTATATCTTAGAACTTAGAAAATGTCTGATACATATGTCTGTTATATGTTTGATATGTATGTCATCATACACTGGTTGAATGATTGAATATCTCAGCAAGACATAAGAAAATAAATAGCATAAAGGGATGCAAAATTATTGGAGGACAAACTATATTTTTATAACATGCTATAACTATTTTAACTATTATTACATAACAAATCTCAAAATTAATGTCAGAAAACATATTCTATAGTGTAGGTAACGGTCAGCAGAAATAGTCTAACTCACATTGACTCACCATAGGAAAATAGATGGAGTATCAAGATCGGTCTTGACATGTCACTTTGGAGTTCAGGAGATACCTATGGGTATGATATCTATAGAATTGGCCTTTGGATGTCAAAAGCAAAAACTGAAAAGACAAGAAGTTGACGTATCATTCCCTATTATTATGTCATGTAAATATTTGCAGAGTCCAAATTCAGTGCATAGTAATTAAACTCAATCTTCTGATACAATAAAGGCTGAAGAATTTTAAAGCTATTTTTTCACAATTCTTTAATTGTATTCCACCACCCTGGAGTTTCCTATTTACTTTATTGCAGGTGTTTTTAAAATGTATGTTGGATTATACTGACTAAGATAATTATATTAATACTAAAGTTCTGGTAATGTACAGATACTGTGTAAATATTTATTACATATTCTACATTTTAATTTTTAAATTTATAAATACAAACATGATATTGAATGTACAAAGGAACTGTTGTTCTTTAATAATAAAACATAATTTAATTTATGTAACAATTTCCAATATGTTTAGTGTTGTTATTATTAACTGCATACTAGCAATCAAAGTATCTAAGAAAGAAGAGATTAAATATATTTCTATACATGGTCATATAGCCAATGAGGTATATGGTAAAATCTACTGTAATCCAGTCTCTACTTTTTTTCTTTTATTTAAACCCATGGTTAAAAAGTTGTTTATAATTTAGTTTCAGTCTTAAAATGTCTTATATTCTTTATCCATGAACATTTGCTGCCATCAATATCCCCAATTTCCCTCCCATTCTCCTTCTTACCTGCCCCTGAGACACATTTTTATCTTTCTCTCTCACCCTCTCTCTCCTTTTATTTTTCCTTTAGACACTGTGGTTTGCACTATTTTAATGAAGGAATACTATTCACATCACTATATCACCATCTAATACTCAGTTATTGTCCAGAGTGATCAGTTCCAACTGTCATTGTCATAGTGGTGCTCTATCTGTACTGTTTTGCTATTGTGACAAGCTACCAACCATGAACTGGTACTCATGGCCCTCACCTCTATTATCCTAGATATTATTACCACACTGTGATTTTGTTTTTATATCCCATAAATGAGTGAGATTATTTTATGTCTATCCCTTTCCCTCTAACATTTTACTCAGCATTTCCATTCATATATAAGAAAATTTCATGACTTCATTTTTCCTTAGAGCTGTATAGTATTTTATTGTGTATATGTATCACAGTTTCTTTATCCATTCATCTGTTCTTGGGCTCCTGGATTGTTTCTTGTTTTGGGACTATTGTAAATAGTGCTGTGATGAACAGAGGAGTGCAGAGGGCTTTTCTATATTACTTTATGAGGTTCCTGGTATATATCCTTTGAAGGGATATTTCTGGGTAAAATGAAAGCTCAGTTTCTAGTTTTTAAGGAATATCCATATTGTTTTGGATGAACTAGTCAACATTCCAACTAACAATGAATGGGAGTCCCCTTTTCCCTACATCCACACCAACACTGGTTGTTCTTGTTCTTTGTGATGTATGCCAGTCTCTGTGGTATGAAATTATCTCATTGTTGTAAACAATATTTTTCTCATCTTTTGCCCAGTAGTCATGTAAAGAACAATTGCTATCTTCATTGACAGAAGGAAAACCTAAGACTTACTGTTTATATGCCTCATTCTCCAAATTCTTCATCTATACTCTTATTCAATATTTCATGCAGGGTATCAGATCCCATAGTTCCATCATAAAAGAGATGGGAAAAAACTGAAAACCAAATGTTGAAAAAAAAAACTAACCCCATGCCATATAAAGTTGGTATTTAAAGTCAGATGTATGTGATTTGAAACTAGGTTGCTTTATTCTTTACTGGCTTCCCATTTGGGGGCTGAGCATGAAATAAAAAATGGAATAGCTAACACTAAAAGAGAATAACCCTTTTCACACTAGGACTCCTTGTTAAACTACGAGAGGTGTCCATAGATAATAATGTATCTATAGGTGATTAAGAAAGTTTCCAGATATAAATTTATATTATAAAGTGGTCTTTATATTTAATCTATATAATTTATAGAATCAGAACCAACAGTTACTCTCTTCCACTGAGAAAAACTTTTATTTTCTTTCCTTTACTACAGAGAATAAGCTTTTTTCTCCCCACTCCTTTTCTTTAACTGCATCCAACCAACCAATTGACAGAAGGTGAAGTGATGAAAGTCAACATTTATCCAGGGACCTCTTGTGGTTTAGTCAATTAATTGTAGAGCCTTTGGAGAGAGGTGGGTAGAAAAAAAGAGCAAGACACAAAGGAAGAGGTGAGAAAGGTAAAAATTAAAAGAAATAAACTAATCTCCAGAACTTGTCAGTGTTCTTCTCAACCTTTCCTAGGAAGATGTCCCCCGTGGCCTATTTGAAGCCATTTACCAAGCCTTTTTAGATTTCTTTGATTTCAACATCTGCTTTCCTCTTTCTCCTCTGCGCAATCCTATGCTTCCGGGATACTTAGCAGTCAGCCTTTGATCTTTCTGCCTTTGGTTAGCTACATGCTGTAAACTTATCCTTCCTCAAGCTAATTCTGCGCAATGATGAACTTTACATCCTTTCCTTTTCCACCATGTTTATCACAAGTTCCCCATCCAGTTGACAAGAGTCAAACTGGTTCTCCCATGGAGACACACAGTTCACTAATCAAGTATAAAAACAGATTTAGGCCATATATGGTCCCATTGTAATTATGCTATTCCAATAATCAACCATCTTAAAATGCCAGAAAGATCCTAAGGATAAAAGTATACATAAATTAGATGTCTCACATAAAAAACAAGCATGTTCAGTCTGGGTAGGACAATTCTCTGGATTATTTGCATAATTACTATAACTATTATTCATTAATTTCTCTAGACTTTAAATTTCGTATGATACTGTATGAGGGAAATTGTGAGAAGAGTTGGAAAAATATTAAATAGAAATTAAAGAAAGAAGTGAGAAGACTAAGTAGAAACTTTTATTAAAAACAATTATGTTTTTCTATTATAGGCTCTAGTTACAATTTATATTCTATTTTATATTCTTTTATAAAATAGCCTAGTTTATTCATATTTCCAGAGATATCTGTATACCAAATATGTAATAATAGTTTACAACAACAATTTAGATAGAATTAAACAGTTCCTAAAATATTTTGAGATAATTTTAATATTTCCAGGTGATAATTTCATCACATAAGAGTTATCTTCAATTTGTTATGTAGTGAGGATACAGATAAAGATGAAAACATTTCCTAAGTAAATAGTTATAAATTCTTAATAATGATGCTTTTTTATATTGTCACCCACTCATTGGAAAAAATAATAAATGTGTAGAGATTTATTTTAATTCATAGACATTTTCTGTGTTGTGAAACAAGAAAATTGTATGTTTTCAGAGTAAATCATATCCATTTACTACGTTATTTATACTCAGATGAATTTTTTTATGCTGTGAATTTTTCATTGCCAAAAATTCTTTCTTATCTACAGTGGATCTCTGGGAACTTTTATTTGCCTCTTAGCTGGGGTAGGAGCAAATTGAATGAATCAGATTGAATTAAACAATCAGTACTTTATTTGCTTTTAGTTCTTATCACTGCGACTTTTACAATGGTTTTACAATGCCTTCATAAATACAACATTCTCTAAGTAGTTCATTTAAAGTCAGTTTGGTTAGTGCAAATTATATGCTAGTTCTCTTTTGTCTGAGAATGTTTTTAATTCTCCCTCCCATGTAAATGAGAGCTTAGCTGGGTAGTAGACTCTAGATTGGAAGTTTCTTTCATTTAGTAGTTTAAATATGTCATTCCACTGTCTTCTTGCCTGAATTTATTCAAATGCAAGATCTGGTTTGATTTTTACATTCCTTTCTTTGTACTTTTGATACTTTTTTCTTATTGCTTTGAAGAATTTATCTTTCTTTGTAATTTTGCAATTTTATTACTATATGTCTTGGTGTTGATCTATTAGGGTCTATTTTGTTTAGTACTTTTATGCCTCTTGAATTGGTACAGCTGTCTCTTTCAGAGGTTGAGAAAATTCTCTGCTATTATTTACCTCACTACTTTTTCTTCCCCTTTTACTTTTTCCTTCCCTCGAGTATTTTTATTAGTCCTACATTATTTCTTTTGTCTTTTTTTACTTTACATTTTACATTACTTTGCTTTACATTTTTTACTTTACATTTTCTTCCAATATTTTGGCTCACGTTTCTTTATTGACTTCTTTGTTGTTGGCTTGTATTTTGTCTTCAAGTTCATCCATGTGATTCTGTGTGTGTGCGCAATTCTACTATTATGGTTTGCTAGCATGTTTTGCAGTTCTCTTAGTTCTATTTGTTAATGGATTCTTTCATTTTCTGATAGAGTTCTTCTTTGAGTTGATTGAACTTTATGTCTATGGATTTCTTTGGTTATTGAATTCCATTGCTAAGACATTAAATGCTGATTTTAGGTCCTTGTCTATAGGGTTTGTACACTTTGGAGGACTTAGAAATTTGCTAGAATTTCTCTCCATATCCCAGCGACTGATGTTTTCCTTAGTTTAACCATTGTTTTTTGCATTGGGTGGGTTGGGGGGTTGGGATGCTAGAGTCTCGGAGTATTTAAAAAAACTTGGTCTGTTTAATTGTGTAACAGATGATTGCAGGTACATTGGCCTTTCTGTCCTGCGTGGGCTTGGGACTTTTGTAGTGGTGGTTAATATGTCCGGAGATGGAAGGTCTCATGAATACAACATTCTAATACCACAATCTTCCACCAGTGTCCTTTTTTCTTCACTATTGTTTCAGGGTTCCCCATTCTCCTTTATTTGTTTATTTTATTTAAATACTGTTATTATACAATTGTTCAAAATTGAGTGTAAGCCTTACAATGTACCCCATTCACCCATGAACGTTCCCCACTACCAATGTCCCCAGTTTCCCACCCACCCACTCACCCCCCCCAGTTGCCTCTAAGTTAGGCATTTTGCTCCTCTCTGTCTCTGTCACTTTTTCTTTTTTTTCATTTTTAGATACTGTGGTTTGCATTATAGTTAATAAAGGTATATATACATATCACTTTATTTCCATCTAGTAACCAGTTATTGTCAAGAGTGACCAGTTTCATTATCATTGTCATAGTGATCTATTCTTTGCCCTAACTGCACTACTCCACAATCTGTGGCAAATTTCCTACTATGTAGTTTTCAGAATTACAGTGTTGCTACACTACAACTATCACCAGAGTGCTGGCATTCCTCTACACTGCAACAGAGTGTTAGCATTCCTCTACAACTTTCTTTTTTTTTATTTTTTTTGGTTTGTTTTTGTTTTGGGGCCACATCAAGTGATGCTCAGGGTTACCCCTGGCTATGCACTCAGAAATCGCTCTTGGCTTGGAAGATCATATGGGATGCCGGAGATCAAACCCAGGTCCATCCTGGGTCAGCAGTGTGCAAGGCAAATACCTAATCACTGTGCTATATCACTCCAGGCCCTCTTCTACAACTTTAAGTCCCTCTGTGTTCTTAACCACAAATTCAATAGATTGTAGATTAATCTCAGAATCTGTTATTTTAGGCCATTTTAATTCTCTACTTGCTTCTTTATACTCCACATATGAGAGAAATAATTTATTATGAATATAAGACAATATGACATTCTGAAGTTTGTTGCAACTTGATTGAACTGCAGCATATCATGCTGAGTGAAATGTGGCAATGAAAGAATAAATAAGTAACCCCTGAGCAGTCAGTCAGGAATAAGATCTGAGCAACACCAAGAAAGTCCCAATTTGCCCTTACTTCTAAAATCAGTATAGATTTCAGGATGCTGTATTGGAAAAGTTCTGATGGCCATGTTCATGGGGACTTTTAGGACTGTGGACTTTCTGAAATATACTACTCAGAGCCAGGAGAACTGACTCCCTTCTTGTCTTATCTAGAAGTAGCATACTATACCCTTTTGGGAGTTGGAATCCAAAATACTGAATGCCTTTTTGTAAACAATGCATGTTTCATTCCTTTTCCCTTTATCATCTCTCTCTAATCTTTCCTAATACCCTTTCTTATCTCCTATCTTTTTTTAATGCCCAAAGACTCAAAACTCCAGACTCCCTCTTTGTTTATTGGAAAGAGTAGGGACAGATTAAGACTTGAATTACAGAGCAAACTTACTAATAGTAAAACTATTTATGACTCTTTAGTTTTTTAAATCTACTTTATTTAAAGAAAATTTATCACATAGTTGATCATAATATATTTCTTTCCAGGTAAGTGGGAGCAAAATTACTAAAGAAAGAAAAGAAAGTAAAAAATAGAAATAAAGAAGTCCAGTGACAATAGGTGAAAATTGTTTCTCCAATGATGTCATTCGGTCATTGTCAGAAATTTTAGTAAGCTCCTTAAGCTAGTTGGCCATTCTGCCATTTTTGTATCTGAATATTAGGTGATTTTAGATATACATTGGCATCTAAATTGGTGTGCTTCTACGGGGATATAGCATTAAACAAAAGTGGTGTTCAGGAATTCCAAGCACTTTTACTAATGGTTTCTATGAAACATAAATTTGGCTGTCAGGTCTTCCTGAAGTAAGAGAAGGTGGGAGCAGGATGTGGGGAGGTTGCCACACTCACTTCAATAGGACATTTTATTTCTTTAGCTGCACTTCCACATCTATAAGAGTTCATAATAATAATATCTGCAGTTTTATTGTAAGCAGTTCATAAAATAATATATACAAATAATAAAACACTCGATTCATTTCATTTTATATTTATGAGGCCCCTCAATAAATCTCAAACTCTGAAAGGTTTGGAATTCAAACCTGTAAAATGGAAAAATATCGCTATCCTCTTTCTTTCTTTTTTTTTTCTGGGGGGGGCAGGGGATTGGGCCAAACCCAGTGGTGCTCAGGGGTTACTCCTAACTCTGAGGTCAGAAACCACTCCTGGTATGCTCGGGGGATCTTATGGGTTTCCAGAAATCGAACCCAGGTCTGTCCTGGGTCTGTCACATGCAAAGGCAAATGCTTAACCACAGTGTTATCTCTCTGGCCCTAGGCTTCTTTTTCAAGATTAGTAATGCATATAAAATAACCTTACATTTTGGACATCATTGAGATAATATGAATGATCACTTTTATATTACCTTTTCTTTAAAAATAAAGACTAATATCTCAGGATCATTTTTGTGTTGTTAAAGGACTGGAATCAATCAAATTTGACCAGTGATTATTTTCTATATTTGTTCTTCAGAACAAAATGCTATATTGAAAAACTCTCCTTTTCCAGTCTGACATGATTTCTTTCTGCATTTCGAACTGTTCACCATGATAAATAATGGCAATGCCATGTTGTCCATGAGGCAGAATCATCACTACTCTGTGCCATGACTTGCTTTCACGTCATAAAGTAGCATGTGGTAGGCTCAGACCCCAGGTATGGAATGGCCACACTGTGAGCTAGACTGATGAATCCATCTCTCATATCTCTTGGCAGCCACTTAATATTAATATTTTCTCTCTTTTTCTTGACATTTTACTTCCTCCTGTCACCCTAGGAAGCATGAGTAAACTGGGAGATGTCTGGGAAGTTGGAGAGGTTCAAACCGGGAAAAAGATAATAATGATAACAGCTCATATTTGTTAAATACTTTGCAGTTTATAAATCTCTAAAAATACATTATGATATATGGTTCTCGCCACATATGTGCAAGCAAATTATCTCACATTTATATCCCAATTCTTCATCTTTAAAATTGCAATAATATTTCACAGAGTTGTTAGCACTGAAAAATAGAATATGAAAATCATACGAAAGTATATCTGGAACTGAATCTTCATTTATTTAATTGTATTTATGTCTCATATAGTAAACTATGAAATAGGTTAAGTCAATAGGAAACATTTGAGCCCTGTGTTCATGGTCTGAAACTTTTGTGTCATATAGCAAAGCACACATAAAATACAATGTACAGATAACTATTCTGTTATTTACATGAAAGAAAATTAAGAGGAATGACTTGAAGATAGATTATGAACTTGTAATTTATTTGTAGTCAGATAGTATGAAGGGGAAGAAGAGAAAAAAGCAAAGATTATTCTCAGGGTTTTCAATTGATCTACAAGAAGGATTGTTTCCATATCAGCAATGGTACTATACAAGGAAAGTTAGGACTGATTTTGATAGACAGCATCTATAATGACTCACATATATCTATTTTTATGTAAGCCATTCTCTTTAAGCATGGGGATGAGGGTTGGGATATTAATAAGATACTAATATCTTATTGTAAGATAATAGTTATGATATTATAAATAATAAGATATTATATCTGAGATTAAGTTATAAAAGAGGTTGTAGCATTAATTCTGATCCCACTTTTGGCACATTTTTGTGTTCTTTCTAAGCCATCTGAGAGAAGCCAACTGCCATATTGGAGAGATGACATGGTAAAGAGCAAGTAACTATAGATTACAACCAATGGAACCCAAGTGTCTCAATTCATGAGTGCAATAGAAAATATGTCTACTGAGAACCATGAATAAAGTAAGCTTGCAAGTCATTCTTCCCTGGATCTATGAAATGTTTGTTGTCATTTAAATTATTTTTTCAGAATTAAGGTACCATAGTTTATAAAGTTGTTCATAATAGAAGGCTGTTTTATTTTGTTTTGGGGTCACACCCTCTGCCACTCAGAGATTACTCCTCGCTATGCACTCAGAAATCGCTCCTGGCTTGGAGGGGGATCAAATGATATGCTAGGGTATTGAACCACGGTTCTTCCTGGATCAGCCATGTTCAATGCAAATGCTTTACCACTGTGCCAACACTCTTGCACCAGTGGCTCATAATAGAGTTTTAACCCTACAATTATACCACCAAATCCATCATTAGTGCCAATTATCCTACACCAATATTCCCAGGTTCTATCCCACCCTCCAGTCTGCCTCTATAATAAGCACATTTTAAAGTTTGATTATTGTTGTTTGGGATTTCTGCTGTAGTGTTATTGGCTCTGTGTTTTAGATATGTATACATACCATATCTCCACTCCGCTGATAACTTTATGGCTCTATATTCTTGTCCCTATAGCCTAATATCTACCTCTTCTTCCATGATTCTTCAATTTATTTCCTTCTCTACTTTCATGCCTAGAATCTAGGGTCATTATTAATATAGGCATCACTCCCTTTCATATTTTGCATTTCTATTTCCAGTTATTCCATGTACTACAGAAAAGTGAGATTATTCAATATTTACCATATTTCTGAAATCACCTAAAATAATTTTGGAAAATGATGAACATATACACACATACACACAAAGCTGAATCCATATTTCACACCTTACATGAAAATCAGTCCAAAGTGAATAAAAATTCTGACATTAGACCAAAATCCATAAGCCATATTGAGGAAAATATAGTGACAATTCCCCAAGATTTGAAATTCAAAGTTATCTTCAGTGATATTATTCCATTGGCACAGGCAACGGGATATAATATAAACCAATGCAATTATATAAAAGTTCAAAGTTTCTTTGTAACTAAAGAACTACAGGCTAAAATGTGAAAGATACTCAATTAAATGGGAGGAAGTATTTGAAAGTAATATATCAGATATTGTGTTAATATCTAAGATATGAAAAGCACTCACATAGGTCAACAACAAAAATATCCAAAATATTAAAAAAAATGGAGACAGGATACAGACATTCCCTGAAGGAAAAGGATTAATGATCAATAAAGAAAAAAAAGTCAGAATCACTTGTTATCAAAAAAATTCCAAATCAAAGGACAAGATTTTATCTTACAGTAGTGAGAATGATACACATTCAAAAAGACTGGAAGCAACCTGTATTGGTGGCAATGTGATGGAAAAGAAACTCTTATTTATTGCTTAGCAAATACTGACTGATCTCACTCATATTTGGTTATATATAAAACAATGACAAGGTATAATGGTAGGCACAAAAGATGGGTACCTTGATCTGAGATTACAGAAACAGATACTTCAAGGAAAGAAATTGGGGGCAAGAAGAAAGCAAAAGTGAACAAGAGGTAATTTAGGTCAAGGATCAGGTGCATTGGACACATTGGTGATATAGAGCTGTGATGGATGTATGTAGAGTCATGAATACTGCAAGAATGAAAGCCAAACCACAATTCTTAAACTTAAAAATATGCTCATTACAGAGATAAACTAAAGGATGGGTGAAAACCTGTATCAATTATGGAGGGAAGTTGACATTGGTGGTGGTATTGAAACACTATACACCTGAAATTTATATGTACACTCTTATTAATCATGTAGCCTAACTTTTAAAAAAAGTTGGAAATATAATCATTAGTAAAAAAAAGGAATTAAGTCATATGTTATATCTGAACTGTTATAAATTATGTCTAAGAGTTTACATTTCAAACTTCTTATTTAAAAATATTTACCTTTCTTCAGGCAGAGTCTATGTGATATTTTTGGTAGAAACCCAGCAATCTCACTACTGAACTCCTTGATAAGCTACTTTATGGTTGGTACATGAAACTGGAGAGGAAAAGATCATCTTATATTCATGGCTTCTAAAGAGGTGATTAGAAAGACAGTTTCACAGGATGTTTGTAAACATTCCTGGCTGAAAAGAACAGATGGGTGGGTCCTGGCAGAAAAGATTATGTGTGTGTTCTGCTGTCTTCGAATCCAGATGGCCCATGACGTCGCTGGAAAATAATCCTGGAATGTGTTATGAGAAAGAACATTTCCATGGTTCCTTTTGTACTGTATTCATATACTGATCTTGAGGTAGAAAGAAAAAGGACTTCAGTGACTTTCCAACTTCCCTTTGGTCAATTTGATCTGCAAAGAAAGGAGAGCAAGGGTCATAAAATCAATTGGATGAGAAGAGAAGAAAAAGCAAAGAAATAGAGTTGAGCAGTCATCCTCTCTTCATCCTGTATCTGTTACTTGGTATAGGTGTTTACCACCCTGGAATACCAACATTTGTTAATATAATACAACCCTGCCTGATAGATCTGTCTTTGACTGAGTGTTTCTGGTTTATTTATATAACCTCAAAATCCAAAGCAATGATAGCTATTAAAAATAATGAATTTCTCCACTGATGTCACATTATTTTTATTGAACCTAGAAGGAAGAATCAGGAAGAAAGAAACCAAAGTTTATTAATTGCTTTATATTTAATGCATTTAGATACATTTTATTTGTTATTATTTGAGAGAAGTCATTCATTCCACTTTACAGGGAAGGGATTAATGTTTGGAACTACATGTAATGTACTCCAGCTCATGTGGTGGTTAAAGCCAGCATTTCAGTCCAAATTCAGTTGACTGCAAACTTTTTTCCATTAGAATAATTTGTCTTTGCCATGTATACAACTACTTTCTACTTCAGTCATAAAGTAGAAAAGAATAATAGATTCTGCATGGGAGAAGTGGTTTGTAAATATAAATTCTGGTTTGTTATTCATCTTTTGCTTATTTGTGCACAAAAATTCTTCTGCTAAGTTGAATTGGATGGATACTTTTTATGGAAACAATTAGAGTTGGATTTCTCTCTTTTTCTGACTTTATATTGCAGTTCAAATAATGACAATAATCATAAGACTTGTAATTGCATTTACGTATAAATTTACTGTATCCCACCACCACTAAAGTATATGAGACCCTCCATCACAAAGTCACTTTTATCCCACATCTTCATTCTTCCCTTCATTCTTTTCCATCCCTCAACTCCTTGGATTTCTTATAATTTTCTTGTTATTTCCCACAGAATTAAAAGAAACTAAATCTCTTAACTCATTGATTATATAATGAGATAAGATGAGTACATTTTGTCATCTAGATATATTCTTTGATGAAGCACCTATTCAGAAATGTGTATTTTAAGTTAAGGTGACAATTTCTTATTATTGAATTTTAAATATTATTTCATATTTTAACAACAGTCCATTTTATTTAACACTTTAAATATGTTATTCTGGTATTTTTCAAAATGTCTTTTTCTTTGATATCCAAGAAATAGTTTTAACTTTGTCATAACTGGCAAAAATCTTCCATGATCTTCTTAAATCAATATTATGTGGTCTAAATTAAATTTTAGAATATATGTAGCTTATTTTTCCTTCAAATATTACATTTCTGTTCCTTTACTTAATTATTCATTTTAAGACACCCCGGTTATGAACTTATTATACAATCTTTAGTATTCCTACAATTCTTGAATTTTGTTCTGTTGTGATTTTGCTATTGGTTATTCTTATTATTTTCAGTCTTTTTCTCTTTGCTTTTTAGTTTGGTACGTTTTCACTATCATGTAGTTAATAATAGAGATGCTTCTCTTAATCAATTAGCACTGCCAATTAATACATCAATAATACTCTTCATTTCTCTTTTTGATCAGTGTTTTTTTATTTTAGCATTTATATTTTATTTATGCACAAAAATTTTTGTCTCTTTTTTGCATACACTTTCTATCAGAAATCATTCCTGGCAGTCTCAGGGGATGATTGGAATTGAACTCAGGTCAGCTGCATGTAAGACAAATACTCTACCCTATCATCTGACCCCTATAAACCCATCTTATAAGACCAAGACATGGTGATATTACTTCACTATCATATTTTTCTCTGTACTCCCAGTCTTACATATTAATTCACTTTTAGGATTCTTATTTTTTTAAGTTTTATTTTATGAAATGAGTTTTAAAAATTGAATTTATTTTGGTAGTTCTTAGATTTTATTAATTTTAAGGGTCAGAGAGATACGTACAATGGTAGGGCATTTGCCCTTGCACACAGCAGATCCAGGACAGGCCTAGATTTTATTCCTGGCATCTCATATGGTCCCTGTTCCTGCCAGGGTGATTTCTGAGCATGGAGCCAGGAGAAACCCCTGAGCACTGCCGGGTGTGACCCAAAAACCAATATATATAGGTTTATATATATATATACATATATTCTATTAATCTTGAATTATTTTTTACTGTGTAGAAAGCACCTGGTATAATCGCACTTTTTGTATGTTTTCTTAATTATATAGATTTGCCTTTAGGCTAAAACTGTTCAGTCTGTTTTACTGAAGGTAAATATGGCTTCTGAATGAAGTTTTAGCACAGTAATTCTAGTAATTGCTGAGCTACTGAAAGCACAAGGATAATTACCAAAGGAATATTTTATTTTATTAGATAGGTAGCCATTTTAAAGAGATCTTCTGAAACGTCACACCAACCAAAGATACATTGTTTTACTTTGATAAATAGACAAGTAAATAAAATGGTCGCATTCGGGCAGACATAACACACACTTACATAATTTAATGCTACTTCAATATTGTATGTTAGTTCTAGATTTCTAGCTTAACTTTAACATATATGACAGAAAGGCATGTTGAAATAAGTACTTGAAAATAATAAGAGTAATCTATATTGATATTATTGCCTGATGCTATATAACCAATAAATTCAGCATTTTTGACTTAAAATATTCACACAATTTATTTAGCTCTAAAAATTGTAATTTGAACAGAATATCTGTGGAAATAACTACTTTTTGCCCTGCTTGATGTCAGCTGGATATACTCGGAGTGAAGCCTGGAATAATCTCAATCTTCGCAAATCCAGAGTTTATTCTAAATTTTGTCTAAGAACCTGGGCCTCTCCTACCAGTGATCTATCTGATATGCTTTGGGATATCTCAAGCATATTGCCTCATTTGAATGCTGAGCATCCAAAGAAAAAGAAAACCAGGCAAAAGAAAAATTCCTTTTGTACTTTGTCATCAAAGTCCACTTCTGCCACAAGCCTTTTGATCGAGTCAGCTGCAAAGATCTCGTACAAATTAAGGGATGAAATCAGACCATGCTTCTCTATAGAGGAGTGTCAATCTCTCCTTACAGAGAGAGCAAGTGGGATATAAATACCGGTATTTATATATTAATTTATATATTAAATATACATATATATACCTTATATATAAACTATATATATTTGAAAAATAAAATACTATCTGCTATGTGACATGTGTGTAAAAGTTCCTGTGTCAAATCTTAAACTACTACTTCAAAATACAAGACATAAATCATGAAAATGTCTTTTTTCTCTTCCAGATAGCTATTATATTGTCATACAAAGCTCATTGTTGCATATGTAAACATTTCTAATCTTATCACGATTTGGAATGTATACACATTTCTGGACCTACCCTGATCCCACCCTGATCAGTGATTGGACCCTACTCTAGGGTGTGACCTGGCATTCTGCCCCTACCCTAGGGTGGTACCTGATTCTAGTGGATAAAACAGAGGTCTTTGTAAGGTTTGGGGCTTTTTGGGTTGGAACTGATGCTGGGTCATTGGACCTCAGTTATTTCCACCGAATAAAGCTGATATTTCCACAAGTCTGACTCTCCGTGAGCTGTT
>PVKC010012180.1:0-23929 GCA_004027635.1 Crocidura indochinensis
AAGTCCCAAAGAAGCAGAACATCAATCAAAAAAATTTTTTTAATTTTTTCTAAATGGACTCAGAAGGCAGTTTCCAAAGTCAAGTGCTTAATGCTTGTAATAATTATGTTGGTTGCCCTGGTTTGCAGAAGTGTCAATTAGACAACGGAGGTCTATGATGCTTAATTAAAAATCTTTCTCATTGTATTAAAGCAGGGGGCCTCTTAGGACCCACAAACTAAATTCTCTAAATAGGGACAAGTAACATGGTTGTACAATGCCTTCTAATGACATTTTAATTTTATTTAATTTATACATCACAAATGGCTGTGACCATTGGGAGTGGTTCTTCACCAAAGAACAGAGATGAGAACAATTTCAGTTAAGAGTCATTTGCAGGGATGGAATGACACCACAGAGGTAAGGGGCTTGATTTGCACGTGGCCAACCTGGGTCTGATATGCAGCATCCCATATGGTCCTCCGAGCTTGCCAGGAATAATTCCTGAGTGCAGAGCCAGGAATAACCCTTGACTATCACCAAATGTGGCTTAAAAGCAAATGCAAAAGAATAATTGCAAAATATTGACATGCTCTGCCAGCAATTTCTGTATCTTTAAGGAAAATGATAATGCTATCTGGGGCAACTTGGGTTCTGAAGAGACCAGACTCTCTGCATGTGGCCTCATAGACAAAATAAAAAATTATCAATAACCCTCATTTTCCCCTCATATTCGAGAGAAACACAGGAATGCCTGTGTTCACCACTCTATTTGGCTTATTTGCAATTTGCTTTTAAATGAATGTTTATTTTCTCTTGATTATGAAAAACTATGTATGTTTGCTGCAAAAACTCACACACTAGAATTATGCAAAATGTATTTATAATTTTATAGGATTGTTACTTTAACATTCCCTTTCCTTCTCCCATTTTAGTCTACTGGTTTATTTTATCACATCTCTCCTACTACCTCAGGTCTCCTCTTTTCTCCAGATCCCTAGTGCTCTGAGGCTCTTGGCTCCCCTTGCGCCCTCTTGTGGCTGAAGCTGGTCAGTATTGGGCCACCAAATCCTAGATTGGGCTAGACGTTTCTTTTTTTTTTTTTCTTTTTGGTTTTTGGGCCACACCCAGTGACGCTCAGGGGTTACTCCCGGCTATGCGCTCAGAAGTCGCTCCTGGCAGGCACGGGGAACCATATGGGAACCGGGGGATCGAACCGTGGTCCGTCCTAGGCAAGGCAGCAGGCACCTTACCTCCTGCGCCACCTCCCGGCTCCCTGGGCTAGACTTTTCTAAGCAAGGTCCAGACTGCAGACCTTCCACCTCTAAAACAACAAAGAAAACAGATATCTAAGAATACTCAGGTTGTCCCATGCATAAAGGTGCACAGCAACTTCCATAAAATTGCGTTTTATTTTTAAGGCCATTTTAAAAAATCTTTATTTAAACAGCGTGATAACAAACATGACTGTAGTTGGGTTTGGGTCATAAAAAGAACACTCTCCTTCACCAGTGCAGCATTCCCACCACCAATTCACCCCATATCCCACCTTACTAGGGTATTTTGAGTGAAATTGCAATGCTCACACACACATAGAAAAAGAGTGAAGCGATGAGGGTGTGAATTTACTGGGGTAGTGAGGAAGAGTCCGTTCACATTTCAGACCACCACCATGTGAACTTTAAATGCTTTATTTTATATATAATTTGAATCTAGCAAAGCTGACAGAAAA
Organism: Crocidura indochinensis; assembly: GCA_004027635.1. Lineage (NCBI taxonomy): Eukaryota > Metazoa > Chordata > Mammalia > Eulipotyphla > Soricidae > Crocidura > Crocidura indochinensis. The sequence goes on from PVKC010012180.1 coordinate 1,712, forward strand.
ATAAAGGGCCAGCAGGGTTGCAGTGTACTAATATGAGAGGTGAGTTTGCAACTGTGAGTGTAAGAGGAATATGGTGACAGTGTGAGGGGTGAGTGGAAGAATGTATGTGAGAGACTAGTGTGAGAGGATGTGTGTGCGATTGTGTGAGGCATGTGTCTCAGAGTGTGAAACTGCATGTAAGAGGGTCGTGAGAGTGAATTATGTGTAACACTATTTTTTTTTTTTTTTGGTTTTTGGTTTTTGGGTCACACCCGGCAGTGCTCAGGGGTTACTCCTGGCTCCATGCTCAGAAATTGCTCCTGGCAGGCACGGGGGACCATATGGGGCACCGAGATTTGAACCGATGACCTTTTGCATGAAAGGCAAACGCCTTACCTCCATGCTATCTCCTGGGCCCCATGTAACACTATTTGAGAGGGATATGAGTGTGGAGGTATGTGTGAGTTGTTTGTGGGTGACTGTGAGTGTGACTGAGAGGTGTGAGAAGGTCTGAGAAGGGTGTGTGGATTGTAATATGGATAGCACTGTGTGAAAGCTATGTGTGTGTGTGTGTGAGAGAGAGGGGGGGGTTAGTGGCTAATGTGTGAGGGTGTGATGTCAGAGACAGAGCCCTTTAAACACCACAGACCCTGCTATCTGCAGTTATCTGCATCTTCAATATGGTTTGAGGGGCCCTGACAAAAGTTCTCTAAAAGCTATTGGTCCCACCCCAGGAAGACCCGTATCTCCAGGGCAAGGCCTCATAGTCTGTGAAGTTCAGAGTCACTGGGGTTCAGTCCTCCCCAGCCTACATCTCCTGACAGCCCAGGCAGGAACCCCCAACCCCCATGATGGGAGACATCTAGCCTTTCCAACCAGTAGTAAGACTGTTTACACCATGGAATCTACCAGGGCTGTGAATCCACCCACAAACTGGGCTGTGACTCTTTCCTTCAAGTTTTCACTAAGCTCTTCACTCTTCTACCATGGACTTTGGGGGTATTGTTGCTGCCATCATGGTGGGGTGGGGGGCTTAGCTCAGCACCATGATCCAAGGCTACAGCAGCTGTCCACATACCAGCCTAGCTATGCACTGAGGCGTCTTTGCCTAACTTTGTGCTCAGTGATTTGGTGGTGGGTTCTTGGAATTGGCCCTGTTGAAAATACATAAGACATCAAAACAGCCAGAACAATGTACCCTGATCAGGTTTATTTCTTTTTCGTTTGTTTGTTTCGTTTTTGGGCCACACCCATTAACACTCAGGAGTTAATCCTGGCTATGAGCTCAGAAATCGCTCCTGGCTTGGGGGAACCATATGGGACTCCACGAGATCAAACCGTAGTCAGTCCTAGGCTAGCACTTGCAAGGCAGACGCCTTACCTCTAGCTCCACTGCTCCAGCTCCAGGTTTATTTCTTTTCTTCACATTCTGCCCTTCACTGCCAGCTTCCGTGTGGCCATCTAGTCTACCTGCATTCTGCTAGAAGTGGGATTGATTGTACTATGGTGTGCAGGCACATTCAGCTTAAATGTACTATGCTGTGCAACTTCTGTTGATTGTTCACTCCACAATCTGTGAGTCCTGGCGGTGTTCTGAGAGCCTGTTGTCAATACCAGCACAGACCCTCTATCTAATAATAATCTTTGACAAATGGCAATGCCCTCCCAGGACAGTGTGGATCTACTGGGGTAAATGCTATGGAGACCTTGGGGTAAGGATTTGTGAGGAACTGCCAAATATCTTTGCTGTGTGTATGGGATTATTTTTCAGAGGAACCAATCTTCAAACCATAATCTCCAGATCTGAAAATGAATTAATAGCTAGAGGAAAACTGTGTTCTAGCCCCTCTATTTCCTGTGGAAGCTGACCCCATTTGTTCTTGGCTTTTGTGGTTCCAGAGCAACTCCTGCTCATACCCCTAGGCATGCTCTGGTGGTCTCTGGCATATCCCCTGAGGGTCACATTTACTGGCCACTGCACCCAGCCAGCTCTGGTCTTTCTCCTTGGTTCCTACAATGGCAGTCACATTCGTCTCACTTTTGTGTGCTCTGCTCCTTCTTTTGGTCTCTCCTTTCCTAGACTGTGATTCCCCAGACACTCAGAGAAGACTCTGATGCAAAATTCCCCCTCAGTCTTGACTGCAAGACCATCCAATTTTTTAGTTTCTCAGGCCAACAGGTTCCTTATTACTTTGGTCCATCTGAGTTGCAAGAGAGAACACCTCCAGATGAGGAAGTGTAATTCAGTTTTCTGACTCCCAATCCTGACTCAACTACATCAACATTTATTCCCAGTTCTTGTAGGTAGAATCAAGATGGAGATGAGGATGAGTGGGCAGAGCTCAGGCAGAATCATTGACTCCCTCCAGTTTGTTCCATCAGAATCTACATTTTAATGAACTCCTAGGGGATTCATCAGCACTTTGGAAGTTGAGAAGGGCTTCAAGACTTCTAGCTGCCCCAATGGGCTGCTGGTCTTGGGCTTGAGTTCCAATAAATATCCTGATGATAGCCTATTTCTCCAGTCACAAGATAGAACCTTGCCTGATAGAAACCAATACCACAAAGTCATCAGAATTTCCTTGTTCTGAAAATTTCTCAATGGACTTGTTTTCACTTGCAATTAAAATCCCTTCCCTTGGCCATCCCTGCTTTCTCAGAGTATCCTTTCCCCAGCTTTGCCATCACCCCCCACCAGGTTCTACTACAGATGAAACAAGCGATAACCAACGACAACAATGCTTCAATGGACAGGAAGTGGTCTTCACACTCTTAGGATTTCCTATTATATGATGTGCTGCCTTTTCCAGAAACACAATTGCCACTGAAAATAGAAATGTCCTGGATTCACCTTCATCTTCCGCACAGCAACTCCACACCTCCGGCTTTGGCCTTGAATGAGAGCCAAGCTCCGGGATACCCAGAGACTCTATGAAGGCAGGCTCAGAAAGGGCTTTTCAGGCAAGGCAGCAGCTGGTCACTTGCCCCCTCCCCTCTCCCCCTGCCTTCCTTTGTTAGTTTGTTTAATTTTGCCATCAGTTTGGATGGGAGGAAGTTTGAGAGGAAGATGTGGCCAGATCGGAAGGAGTGGGGAAAGAGAAGCGAGAGGCAGATGGGAAATGTGTCCAGAGACAAGCACAGGGGCAGGTGGAAGGATGACCGAGGAGGAAGAGGGCAAAGAGAATGGCAATGAGTTTTCTGCAGACTGCACAGCTGGAAGGGATTGGCTCGTGGCTTCCTGACATGGCAGAGAAAACCCAGTTCCTTTGCTTTGTTCTATGGGTTTCAGACTTTTTCAGAGTGTGAGGCATTCAGGACAACTCCAGCCAGGGGGGTGCCAACACCTCATGCATGCCAGGGGTGTGGTCCCTGATCTCCAAGAAAAGAATCCCATGGAATCTCAGTTCTTAGTGATGGGAACTGTACCCTTCTGCTCAATACAGAGCAGACTGCTCTAGGAAGGAAGGTCTCAGTTCTGTCCTTCCCTCTGCCTGGGTGAGGGAGGGTCAGGATGATGAGGAAGGGGAGAATAATGTCTTCAGAAGAGGAGAGAATTTTAGTGTTTGCTGCATTCTGCTAGGTCCAGAGAAATACAAGTTACCAATATTAGGTTCTAGGGATCAGACCTTGAACTGACTGGGGTTGGCTATAGGAGTCTAAAAAGAATCTTTCAGGATGATGTTGGAGAACATTTTCCATAACCAGAAATCTAGAACACCATGACTTGATGAGCAGCCAGCAGGACACTGAGTTTGGAGTTACCTGGAGACAGATAAGCAAGAGACTGGGGGTCCCTCAGCATCCAAAATTCTGAGTCTCTCAACTTAGAGTGCTAATCTTAGCCCTGTTCACCACCCATAAAAATGCCTGACTTTAGAGACGTTCTTCCAAGTTTCAGGTTCCCCATTTTTTTATTTTATTTTGTTTGATGGTCATACTCAGCAGTGCTCAGGACTGACTAATGGTTGTGTACTCGGGAATCACTCCTGGCAGCCTTGGTGGGGCCTTATGCAATGAAGGGGATAGAATTTAGTCTGCCATATACAAAACAAGTGCCGTACCTGCTGAACTACCACTCCAACTCCAAGCTCACCATATTTAAGGTTGAGTAGTGATACCCATTACTGTTGTGGGAATTAGTTACTTTTGGAAACACACAGACATACAACTCAGTTATTCTGCTGGAAGGAATTTACAAGACAAGAGCACAGATTGAAGAGGTGGTAAGAAAATTAGTGAATCTAGTGGGGAAAAGCCCAAAGTAGAGAGGCTCAGATCAGATCTGGTACTCTGGTCCTTTCTGTGGGCTTTAACTGGGTGCAGAAGGAACCAACTAATTCAGAAGTGTGAACGGAGCTACTCTTTGCAGACAGAATGAGAAGATCACTGTTTTTGCAGATCCTCGTGAAAACCCAAGTCCATTCTCTGATCTGTACTTGCCTTTTACCATCCCTTGCTTCATTCCAGCCCCATCACAAGGCCTGATCCCAGCCTCTCCAACAATGGGCGCCGTGCTTCATCAGTAGAGGGCGTTGGAGGTACGTGGCCAAGGAAAGAAGCTGGTCTTTATGGTGCTTTCTTTGCTGGAGTTTTCCGGTCAGTCCACTGGGCATCTCCACTCTGAACATCTGCGCAGGAGACACGGTTTCTCTGGGATGTCAGTATCCATCCTGGGCACAGGGACTAGGTGGACAGTGCACAGGAGCTTTCCAGCAGGAAATGTCCACACCTCTTAAGCACTCTTCTTCAGGGCTCCAGGCTGTTTTGGGGACTCAGTAGCTCCTTACTGTGAAAGCTGCGCCCCACATCTCTGTTTAGAGGAACTCCCACCAGCTTCTGTGGCCTTCACCAGGGCTTCTCACTGGCCTAGGGACAGCCTGGTGAACTCAAGAGCACACTTTGGTCCAGCTCAATCAGAAACCCAGCCAGCGGAATCATCCATCGCTGGTAGGTGGGGCACCCCTGCACGATCTCTGCATAACAGCGACGTTAACTCTCCCACCGGTTTGCATGTCCCTGTGTGAATAAGTTGCGGTTGCCAGGTGAACTCAAATGAACCCTGCGAAGAATGGTGGTAAACTTCGCAGAGAGCCAGGATGCTTAGTCTAACACACCGTCAACTTTCCTGGCGTCTAACACTCTTGAGAATTCGTGTCCATCAAGTTTGATTTGACAACAAACTTCAAGAGCCTCAGATGAAATCTGCCCGGACCACAGGGAGAATTCTGGAGTTCACAACTATGACATCTCAGGCACCTTCAACACCCAGGGCTTGCTGCCTACAGGGACCTAAGTTAACTTGGCAGCTGCTTTTAAGCCTGGCAAGCTCCAGAGTCACGTCCTGCACCCCTACAATTGGATGTATGAAGGCCCCATAGGGAAACGGTGTCACCTGCTGATAGCAATGCAACCCCAAAATTGGGAGCATCACCCCAAGGAGAACCCCTTAGCCAACACTGCGCGGATTCCCCTTGACTGAGTATGCAAACCTAATGTGAGCCTCACAGCTATTGCATGCTTGTGGACTGGGTCTTTGCAACAAGAAGGAAGGAAGGGGGGGTGGGGTGGAATTGTTTAAAAAACAGATGCAGTCAGCAAAAGGCAGGAAACCAGGAAACAACTCCATAGGAAAAATCACCAGACTTCTTTAACAAATTAGAGAATGAACTATATATATATATATATATATATATATATATATATATATATATATAGTTCATTCTCTAATATATATATATATATTTTTTAAACTGATGAGATTTAGAGATGCCCTTTGGTTTAAATTCCAACGAAAATGTAAATCTTTTATAAGACACTGGAGGAAATGCTGAACATTTAATGGCTTTGAAGTAATTATTTTAATGTTAGAGATAAGGAGGAATAAATATTAGAGGGTTGATGATATTAAGGGAATTCTTTTGAGATGTGACATTATGGATATTTTGAAGCATTTGCTGTGGGGCAGTACAAGGTGGTGCTGGTAACTTCTAACTTATGCTCTCAGCAATGCTTAAGAGACCATGTGGTGCCAGGAATTAAGTACCTCCTGTACTTGATCCATTGACTTATCTTTCCAGCTCTACTTAAAATGTTAACATATGGAATGGTGTGGTGTTACAAATTTATTTCAAAATAATCATTGGATAGGGTGGGATTGGAACTGAATTGGATTAAGAAGACTTGGTAATAATTGCTCATGAGAAAATAAATAGCACTCATACACACTGAGAAAAGAAAGTAAATCTACTGAAAAATGAGCAAGGGGTTTAAATAAGTAATAAAAAGAAATCTATGTGAATTACTCAACCTTAACTGTTATAGAGAAATAGTAGATATTCAAACCTCAGTGAAAGAGCATCAAAAACACAGGGAAATGGATATTCCCATAGGTACTACTGTATTCATGAAACATTTGTCAAAACATCTTTTGAAATGTAAAATGTACAATTCTGTAAACCAAAAAGTTCTGTTTCTGGCTCTCTTAACTAAATGACCAGATTCTTATATTATTTCTGAAGTCAAGAATAATAATTCATTACAGCAGTTTTTTTTCAAAATTGCAACATCTTGGAAGAAAATGAAACTTCCATCATTGGAGTCATTAAACAAAAAGCAGTCAGTCATTAAGACCTGGCGAAATCCAGACATATTGACCCTTGTTGCATTTGCAGAGAAAGACAGGATACTGATAAAGTATAGCACTCCCAGATGTATTGAAGTAAGAATGAGACATACATGAATCACATGTTCCAGTTGTTAATAATACTTTTGTAGGCATACAGTTAAGGTCCCTTTGAAACCAAAGCTTTGAAAAGTCCTGCCTTACACTATGACATCATATAGTGGTACATTTTGCTCTTTTGATTTTTCTGTAAGGGTTTGCTCTAGTGCCTATGTAACTTATTTTATTTACTATAGGCAATTCCTGGATTTGGTAGCAATTACATGTTTTAGATTTCAGCAAGAGCCTCTCCAGAGTAATAGGGTAGGTAGGGGCATCTCTCAACAGCTATGAGCAATGGTTCATTCAACTTTTGTCCAGTCCCAATAAGATCCAGAAACACACACAAGTACCAGTACTCTAGGAAATAAAACTCTCACTTTAACTAGAAGGAAATTCCTGTGGGCAGGATGCAGAGAGAAGACAATCTTTGCACACTGTTGGTGGGAATGCAAATTGGTACAACCCAGAAGGGAAGGTCCTCAAAAAAAGTTAAATAAATAATCTATATGATCCAATTCTCCCTCTTCTGGGCATTGAATCCCAACACTGAAAATAGTGCCTCACAACATTTTTCACAATAGCCAAGAGGGGGAAACAATCCATCGCAGAGAATAGGATAAAATTAAAATGTACTACTCAGAGGAACCCTCAGCGAGATAAAATGAACAATGCCATCTGCTAGCACCTGAATAGGACTGAAGGTGTCAGATTAATGAAGTCAGATGAAAAACAACTTTAGGCTCTTTCCTGCCTCTTTTCTGCTGAGATGGCCTCGAAACAACAGACTGCAACCTCCAGGACCCACACTCGGTAAGATGTCTCCACCCAACGCACGTGGGGGACAACCCTGCCCTGTGATTGGGAACCTAGAGACTTTAAAAGAACATCAGCCATCTGCTCTACCTCTTTTCTGCCTCTTTTCTGCTGAGATGGCCTCGAAACAACAGACTGCAACCTCCAGGACCCACAACCTTGTAACCCCTGAATTCCATTTCTGCACATTATAAAAAGCAACCTAAAGCCTTACCAATGGAGTAATTTTGCAGTACACCCCTATATTTACAGAAATCAAAATGGCTCCTCTACTAAACTAAAAAGTAGGAAACAGCTAGGTAAAAAGCATAGGGAGCTCAAAAAAAAGGCATCGATAGACTTGACTGGAGCACAATTAAACATCTAGGGGTTTTAACGACAGAAATTAGAATTTTTCACACGGAACTAATCAGAAAAACTGAGGTTTTGCAACTGTTTCCAGGCATGGGGTTTGGGAAGACCACGTGGCGGGGACTTTCTCCCCAGCCTGGGGAGTGCTGGGAGGCTTGGCAGGCCCCCAGCCGTCCTGGTCTTTTTCCCCTTACTCCAGACCTTCCCTGGGTGCCAGCTCAGACGGCCAGAAGTGGGTTCAGGTGGACTTTTAGTGGTCCTCAGGTTCCCCCCTCCCTCTGCACTTCAGGGGGGAGGTGCACGGGGTAGAGGGTGGGCAGACATCTGGCCTCCAGTTTCCTCTTTGATTCTGGAGACCAGCTCTTGCCAGGTATGGGGTTTGTGGAGGCCCCATACTGGAGCCCTTCTCCCCAGCCTGGGGAGTGCCGGGAGGCTTGGCAGGCCCCCAGCCGTCTTGTCTTGTTCCCCTGACTCCAGGCCTTTCATTGATGCCAGCTCAGATGGCCAGAAGTGGGTTCAGGTGGACTCTTAGTGGTCCTCAGGTTCCCCCCTCCCTCCGCACTTCAGGGAGGAGGTGCATGGGGAGGACGGTGGGTAGACATCTGACTTCAACCCGTGCCCATTTGTTTCCCCCAGGACTTCAGGCCTTCCCTGGGCGCCAGTCTAGGTAGATTCTATAGGGATCAACAGGCTTCGCCCCTATCTCTACCTACACCAATTGGAATGGGTTTGGGGAGGAGAGTGGGCCCTTCTAGCACTGGTTTATGTTGGGACAGTTACTGGACATTTTTTCTTCTTTGCATTGTGACCTAATACTGCCCCACAAAGCTCATTTCTAAGATTGTATTGTCTTAGTCCCAACCCTTATTTCCCCCCAACTTCCCATGTAAGTTCAGCCCATGATGGCAAGCTCACCACATAGAGTGATAAGTGCAGTTAGAGAAATAACTACACTGAAAATTATCATAGCAATGTGAATGAATGAGGGAAAAAGAAAGTCTGTCACGTGTACAGGTGTGGGTGGGTTGGGGAGTAGGTTGTTCTGGGTAATTGGTGGTGGGAATACTACACTGGTGAAGGGGGGTGTTCTTTACATACATGACTGTAATCATACAAGTACAATTATATTTGTAACCACGGTGTTTAAATAAAGATAATAAAATATTAAAAAAAAAGAAAAACAACTTTAGTTTTCTTTTTTTGTCCCCTGGATAGGTACTTTTGTCTCACTCTCTCTTTTTTTTTTAATTTTTATTGTGGCCAAAGTAAATTACAATTTTTCACAGTGATATCTAAGGTACATAATGACAATAAATAAGGGGTAGTCCCACCACCAGTGTTGTCCTCCCTCCACCCCTGTTCCCAGCATGCATCCCATATCTCCCTCCTTTCCTAGCCCCCAGAATGCTAGTGTAACTGGCATTGTACTGCTTGTGTAGATTGGGTATTCATTCTGAACAACCTTGGATTCTAAGACCAACAAGTAGTTATTAAAAGGGACAGGAGAAGATGGGCAAATCAGTAAAAGGATTGAGTGAGTGGTGATGGATGAAAATAAGAATTATGGCAGCAAATGTAATTTACACATATGCAGGTGAGCAAGTCTGTACCCTAAATCTTTATAGCATTATGAAAATTCACTATTTCAACTTTTGATTTTGCTTTTTGTTTGGTTTGGTATTTGTTTTGGTTTGGTTTCTGGGTCACATCTGGCATTGCTCAGGACTTACTCTTGGTTCTCTGCTTAGTGATCATTCCCAGTAGGGTTTAGGGAACCATATATGCTGCCGGGGATTGAAAAAGGCTAGGCCCCATATAAGGCAAATGCCTCAACTCCTGTTCTTTCTCTGCAGTCTCTATATTATTTCTTTTTTAAAAATATAGCTGGGTATGTTGCTCTAAGGTAATGTTTTCTTTGTGCGTGTGAAACTCTGGATTCAATCTCAAATAAGACCCTGGGTTCAGCAAGAAAGGAAGGAAGGAAGAGGAAGGAAGATAAAGGAAGTAGAAGGAAGAGGGAGGAAGGAATGAAGGAAGGAAGGAGGGAAGGAAGGAAAGAGGGAGGGAAAAAGGGAAGGAGGGAGGGAGGACAGAGAGAAGAATGATTGAGTTACTATCAGAATCAATGGACAATTCTTTCCTTTTTTTTTTTTTTTGGTTTTTGGGCCACACCCAGTGATGCTCAGGGGTTACTCCTGGCTATGTGCTCAGAAGTCGCTCCTGGCTTGGGGGACCATATGGGACACCGGGGGATCGAACAGTGGTCTGGTCCATCCAAGTCTAGAGCAAGCAAGGTAGGCACCTTACCTCTTGCGCCACCGCCCGGCCCCATCAATGGACAATTCTTGAGAACTCACCCATCCCAGATGAAACCCCCCGCTCTCCCCCCACAAAAACTGGATTCTGTCCACATCCAGGCAGATTGAATCCCTTTACAATGGGTAGGATTTCCAAATCTCAGTTTCTTTCACTACATTTTATATAGCCATTCCTCAAAGGTTTTCTCTTGCATCAGACTTCCTGACTCAAACCAGTCCAGTTTAGGATTTAACCAGTGCCTAGCAGATGACCTAAAGGGAGCATTTCTTTAGAAAGAGTCAGTCATGGTTAATTATTCCAGAAGTCAGTAGGGATTATTTGCAAGTGCTCTTATTTTTCAGAAAGAAGTCCCTCCATTCTCTGTGGTCATCACAGGACCTGTCTTAGTAGTCTGTCTTGAAAAAATTGCTCTAATGGAATATCTATGAGGATTATTGTAGAAATGTCACCCCTTATTAAATTGCAGTAGTCAAACTAGCTCTTGTGCTTTCCATTAGCACCTGAGCTTGGAGTATTTCCAGAGAAGGAAGAAGTCGATGGGTCCCCGTGGACCCACAGCCCCCCACTTATAGGCTTAGCAGGTCAGAGTCTGGGGTCCATCATGATAGAAAGATTGCAATGCTTTTCTCTGTGTTGACTTTTATAAAATTCTATTTCAAAGAATGCCTTTGGGAGCCTTCTGTAATCAAATTCTGTGAAGGAGGGGAAGTCTGTTATTGGTCTTATTAAATATCCTGAGTAAACTGGAGAATGTGAGCCTTGCCTTAGTCCTTTCCCCAAGGAGTTGGGTGGGCAGTAGATGGATACTTGACATATTCCCCCCTTTTATTCATTCTCACAGGTCATGAGGAGAGAAAGGGGAGCCAAACAGAGTTCAATAATCTTGACTGCATGTTCCACACTGGCTGCACAGTTTTGGATCTGAACTCCAATGAAGTAGGACAGTGAATTCATGACAAAGTTTAGAAAGAATTTAGAATAGCTGTGTGATGTGTATGTGTGAAGAGAAGTAGTTGCCAGGGTTTGGAGATACCTGGCTCTGGGAACTCAGCAATGTCCCTTTAAAGGGGGCACCTCTTAACTAGTGCCTGGTGAGCAAGCAGAGCAGGAAGTTGGACACAGTGACCTGGAAGTGAATCTCTCCCACTTCTGTTGCACCTCATTTTCCTGGAAGCCCATACATTCCCAGAACTCATCTGCCTGCCTACAAGTGAACTCATTCCTCAGGGACTTCTCAGGCTCAGTGGAATCTGAATCCCCATGAATTCAGCCCTAAGTGTGTATGATGGTGTCATGATGTCATTCTGATCAGGAGCAATAACTATGGAATTTCTCAAAAAAATGTTTTTGATAGCTGATCTAACATCTCTTTTTGTACTTCAGTATTGGAAACCTTAGCAGGTGTATGAACACACATGCACACAAATGAATGCACATGCATACAACAAGCACACACATATTCCTCTTCTCTCTGGCCTCTCTTCTGCAGTTCTAGAAGCCTTCTCTTATTATATTTTACACTTTACACATGCACAAACACATACAAGCATCCCTTTTACTTTAGCATCTATTCTCCTTCTAGAGTATTAGAAACCTTAATATGTTCATACGCATACATATCTGCACATTCAGGCATGTACATATGTACACACCTCTCTTCCCTACAACTTTTAAAGCACACATCATCCTTTGCTCAATTTGCTATACCGAAAGACATCATAAAATCTTTTCCAGGGCTGGAAAATAACACAAAAATTAAGGCACTTGTCATGCAATCAGCAGACCCAACTTTGATTCTTGGTATCACATAGATCATGCCACCATCTCTTCCCACCTCCAACAACTCCAACCAGGAGGGATCCTATAGCAGAAATCCAGGAGTAAGGCCAGAGCATCATTGGTGTGGCCCCAAGTCCCTCCCTGCCAAATATCTTTCTCATTTGAGATGGCTTCTCCTGTATCACCGGGGAAAAACCAAAGCTGAGATGCAAGTCAAAGCAACACTCAGGAAAGATTGACCAGCTGACAAAGTGGCTCTTCTGGTCCAGCTCATCTCAAGATATTCGACCCTCAGCTCCCAGGCCCACCTGAAGGAGGAGACCTGAGGGGTCCCAGGGCATCACCAAAAAAACCCTTTCTGGGCATGTGTATGCTGGTCTGTTGAGTAAAGATCCCTTATGCCACACACTTCATGCATCTTCTCCCTGTGCCTCTCTTTGTCCCCATAGGTGGGACCCTTGAGGGGGTCAGCTGTTTCAGACAGGATACTATTGCCAATAAGTGGTGGACTAGAATATCTAGATAAGTTGAATTAGGGAGCAGCAATCTGGCACAAGAAGAAATGAGCTGAAGTCCTTGTGCCCCAGCCAATCCTTAACTTCAATACCAACCATATGACCTCCACACTGGGGGCCTTTCCATTTAGATACAGGGGGAGCACAGGTGTTGGGAAAATCCTTAGAAACCCACAAAAGTATGGCAGAGTGCTGGCCGGGGAGGCCATCACTGAACTGGCTGAATCAGAGACCAGTCAGACAGATATGGGGCAAAACCCTAGAAAAAGCCTTTCATGAAATTTAAATGAAACCTGAACAGGACCCACTGCTATCTCTTCTGGAGCTGCTGCCAAATTCAATAGCAAGGGTGAGGAGGGGTGTGGGTCTGTGAGTCTCAACACTCACTGGGCTTGGCTATTCCCAGTGTGAATCTGCAACAATGATTCTCACTGTTGATTTCCTCTAATGCCACATTCCAGAAAGTCACCTAGATCCAGGACAAACTGGATGGCCCAGGAGCTCAAGTCTGTCACCATCTTCAAGAATAGACCCAAGGAGGAACCAAAATGAGTCCAAGTACTGTACACTATGAACTCTGGTGTTGACTGAAATATTGTTTTAAAAAAGGCATTTTGATTTGCTTTCAGGAGCTATTGTTCTAGTATAAATTTCATGAACCCTCCTTTATGATATGTATGAATAAATAAGGGAAAATGTCATGAAAATGAAATCGCTCACCTCTTAATACTACCAGAAAGAACATTTAGGACCAGTGAGATGGTGCAGGGGTTAGGAATTTTTCTTGCATGTAGCACATCACAATTTGATCCCACTTGCCACATATAGTCCCCCCAACCCCCTTCAGGCATGACTGCTGAGCAAAGAACCAGGGGTTAGCCCTGTGCATTGAATGTTTGATCCAAACCTCTTCCCCACAAAAAAGAATATCATTTTTCCATTCACACATTCCAATGTGAATAGAAATTATAATGTATCACAGATCACCATAATCCATATTCCTAAAATTTATCCTCAGATATAAGGTACTTTCCTCATTCCCAATTCCTTTCCCCAGCCTCTATACCATCCCCACAGCACACTTTCTGCTGATCTATCATAAACCAGTAACAGTACAGTAGCAAGGATAATATAAAGCAGTTTTTAGGACACTGCATGGTCTAGGGTTGTCTTTTTTTTTTCCCCTTAGCTTCTTTGTCCCTTGAGAGGAAGCCTGCAGAAGGCAAGGAGCTGTGTTCAATCTACCCCTGTTCCAGGTGGTTGCCCTTGTGTGCTGAGATGCATCCTTCCCAGGAACTCTGGTTCAAGTCAGATCTAGGGAAAATGTCAATTCCTCCTCACTCTTCCAGGGTTCAAATCACTATGAATCTCAGCCCTTTGTATCATGCTGAGCATGAAAGGCTGCAGTTTGAGAAGGAGTTATACACCACTGTATTCCTATAAATCAAATGCTTAATCCACAGACCCTGTACTAGAGAGTGTGTTTAAGCTGAATTTAACCTTCAAGGAAAGCTTGGAATGTTGGAAAGATTTTTTTGCAAGAGGAGACTAGAGGGTCCACAAGAAGGCCAAACCTTTCATAGTAGACTAATTTCTTCTGCATAATCTGATTTCTAAATGAAGATCTAGAACCATCTTTCCCAAAATGGATGAGATAGTCCCAGATTGTGTGTGGGGAGGAAGACAATGGAAGATTTCCTGGAAGAATTGGGAGTGTGGATGGGAATACTCTCTGTCTCAATAAGAGAGCTTTGTTTGTTTAATTAAATAAGGGTGATTTTTCTTGTTTCTTTTTAAACTTTTTTATTTAAACACCATGGTTACAAGATTATTCATACTATGGTTTTATTCACAGATAAAGTTGTTCATAATTGAGTTACAATTGTACAATATACAATAACCCTCACTAGTGCATAATTCCTGTCACCAATGTCAATAGTTTCCCTCTCATCCATCTGATGCCCTCTTCCCTCCTACCCACCAGAAGTCTTCAAAGGGTACTGTGTAAATATTTTCCTGAAAAGTTGGGAATCTGTGCTCTACAGATAGGTGTGAGCTCCCACTCATCCAGACATTTTTATGTCTAAATGTGAGTTTGATATCTGGGGTTCCTGGACATAAATCAGTGAGTTTATTAATTATTTTGATGTATAGCAGGAGGTGGGAATGGGAATCCACTTTTTTTTTCTTACTCATTACTTTATAAAATTTAGCAACCATTTTATTTTAGATATACCTACAAAATCCAGGAGTATTATAAGCTGGTACTTAAGACTTTGTCACCAATAGAAATACTGGCAAATATTTCAAAATCTTTGCCTTAACTATGCCTGCAAAATTATGGTAATTGAAGTTGCAGTTATGCTTGATAAAGAAGTACCTAGATTACTAGTTTGTGGATTTTTTTTTGTTTTAGAAACACTCAACAACGATTTTAGTTGCTTTTTTAGTTGTTTAGTACAATCTTTTGTAGCCCCTTGTGTTTTTCTTCTACTGTCTTAAAAGCAATATCTTGAGATAGGACATAACTTTACCAGATTGTCAAAGGGGTTCAGTAAAGATGAAGTATCTCTTCTCTAACTAAGGTTTGTATGGGGCTCACACATGTTCCTAAAGGTCTGTGTCAATGTCACTTTATTTACACATTCCTGAGATTCGGCTCCAGCTCTCAGCTCCTCCTAACCAAACATGCTAAGGAAGCCATTGCATCTGTATAAACATTATCCAGCTACAGGGTCAGGTTTCCTTCTCATCTTCACAGTTGTTGGACACCAACAGCTAATGGCACAAGAAGGGTGGTGTATCCTGTGGGGCTGAGGAAGAGAGAGGGGCATCTTTGGAATTACAAGTTGGATTGTTGGTTTAACTGCTCCCATACTGGCTCAGCTGGGAACTCGATGTGATCCATAGGAGTTTGGAAAACTTAAGGACAAGTCACAAAATCTGGAAATTATTGGTTTAGGTTTATCCATAAGATGAGGAGGGAATTCCTTAACTGCTACAGTAGAGTCTCATTAGAAAGCCTCAGAGTTGGGGCCGGGCAGTGACGCTGGAGGTAAGGTACCTGCCTTGCCTGTACTAACCTAGGACAGACCATGGTTCCATCCCCCGGATCCCCATATGGTCCCCTGTGCCTGCCAGGAGAAACTTCTGAGCCAATAGCCAGGAGTAACCCCTGAGCATCACCGGGTGTGGCCCAAAAAACAAAACAAACAAACAAAAAAAGTCTCAGAGCATAGAACAGACATGATAAATGAATCACAGCTTCATCTGATCAAATTACCACCAGTATCCAGAGGGCTCTGACAACGTCCTCAGGCTTGCTGTAGGAAAGGTTCTGTGATCAATTAGAGATGTCTGCAGTGGCCATGGACTGTAGGTATACTCTGACCTTTGATCAGCTGACCCTTGTTCTAACTGGTACCACCTTAACTGAAGGTCCAGAGAGAATCACCTTCCTGAACATTTCTATCCCTGAACATTCCATCCTGCCCCTCTCTGGGCTAAAGAGAAAAACAATTTCTCAGGTCCTAAAAGGGTTATATAAAACCTCTGGAATACTCAACAATGCTGTAAGGAACAAAACTCCCAGGGAAAAAATTTACTCAAAGTAATTAAATAAGGGGCCCGGGAGATAGCATGGAGGTAAGGCGTTTGCCTTTCATGCAAAAGGTCATCGGTTTGAATCCCGGTGCCCCATATGGTCCCCCGTGCCTGCCAGGAGCAATTTCTGAGCATGGAGCCAGGAGTAACCCCTGAGCACTGCCGGGTGTGACCCAAAAACAAAAACAAAAAAAATAAATAAATAAAAGAAAGCAAGTTTCTTGTGTTTCTTTGTTGTGTGTTACCTTCTGAGTTCCTGAGTGATGCTTTGGAATCTTACTTATGCCTGATGCCTACTGACTTGCTCCTCCTTTCTTGGTTTCCTGTATATTCCTGTATATTCACCAGAGGAAAGGTGAATTTAGAATGCATGGTTTTACAAAGCTAGTTCTCAAGCATTCTCTGCTGTGGCATTTCTCAGCATGAAGGAGAGGCTCTGTGGTGATCATTCCTCCCATTTTAGAGAGAAAGAAATAAAGACTTCATGAGATCAGGTGACTTACCCAGAATTCATTGCTGGTTCCACTGATCTTTCATCTACTTGGCAATGCCTCCTGGCATTCTGCTCGCCTCTATCAGTTTCACTTAATGAAAACAAGTCTTCAAAGAAGAGTAAAAACCAATATACCTTAGTGAGTGCAAAATATACTTTCACCCACTTATCAATGATTTTCACATTGGCCATAATGAAGGTGACATTCCTGGTGTTCTTATCTTCCCTCCTGTTAAAGCAGAATTTAAAGAATTTGTCTCACCATTTGCACTTTGTCCCTCCACAAATCAGTTTCAATTCATGGACTCTCAAGCTGGTATTCTAATAGATTCATCAGACTATGAGTTTTGTTTTGTTTGTTTTTAAAAATGATAGGCTGTTTCCCTGACATATAAGAACTAAGCTATGGTGATTTCAAAAATGAAGATGGGTAGGTTTATGGATTACCTTAAATAAAATGGATTGAAAGTGGTAGTTTACTAAATAATTTTTGATTGCTAGCATATTTTGTTATACCTGTGCTTGAGATCACTGGCCCACATTTTGTCCAAACTACTGGCCCAGTTTCTGGACCACCCTTTATTCACACCATTGTCTGGGATTCCTGCAGAACTAGAAGTATTAATTTCATTATTTATTTAAATCTTTCTTTTGTACATCAACTCTGTACCAGTTACTCTCAAGTAACTGAGAACTCCATTGAGAAAGATGAATTAAAGGTTTTCTTTTTTTTTTTTTTAACTAAAATTTAAAAATTCTGGAGCAAACTTTACCTTGATATTACAGAGATGGAGATACATGCTTTACAAAGAGCAGACCAACGTTCAATCTTGACAACTGTCAGGAGTAATCCCTGAGCACATATTGGAGGATATGCGCTAAGCACTGCCAAGTGTAGCCCAAGAAATATAAAAATATTCTACTAAGTGCACGATTGAGAATCTATTCTTTGGGGCTCACAAAAAAAATTATAAAAGATGAGACAGTTAAGTTCAAACCTTAAGGGAGAGTAAGTGATGGAAAGAAAGAAAAGGAGAGGAACTTGTGTAAAAGATAAGAGGCCACTAATGGGAATGAGTGTCTCTGAAGCAGAAAAGGGGAAAGGGTAAGACAGATATGCTAGGAAGTAGTAGTCACAAGACAGGAGCTGTTACCAAGAGTTCAGATTATAAGCATTCCTTTCGTGATCTCTGCTCACACCCGTTTTTAGTGTCTGTCCTTTTTCATGGAGTCTAGGGCTTACTTCTCTAAATGTTCTTTGGTGTCTCAGATGAAACAACTGGAACATGTTCTTAGGCTTGCTTTTATAAGTGTATTTTTGCCCCACATGTGAAAAAACAGCTAGAAAAGTAGTTCAATGGTAGAGCATAAGCTTTGGGTTCTATCTCCAGAGAGTGATCTAGCATTTCTTCTATTCCGTAGTACCTGAAAAGCATTCCAGAAGATGGGAGAGCATTGGTATGTCCAAGTTCAGCTCAAACATCCTTGTCTTGAATCCTAAATGGATCCAAATACCTAGATCCAAACAACCTTTTCCTGAAGCTAGTAGGACGGGATCATAATGAAATTAGTGATTATGATGAGGATCGGGAGTGGGCAAACAAAAGCAAGAGGGAAGATCAGAATAGATAAGCTCATACCAAGATGTTACTCCACTTCTTTAGGATTTTTTTTGAATTTGCAACCTTCTGTTGCAAATGCCCTGACTCTTTCACTTCCAGAATGGGAAGTGGATGTGGGAGTGCTCAGGGCATTTGCAACAGAAGGTCCCTCACAGAAAGGATAAGCAATAGGGATGCCAAGATATGCTAAAGCCTGCTCCACAGGCTTCTGAAAGAGATCTCTGATTATCAACCCTTCTTTGAACACCTGATAATGAAACCACGTTCAGGTGTGAGCCACTAGTGGCCTCAGTATGGTCAATCATCCTGTGTGGATTTTGAAGTTAAGTATAGTAGAAGAAGGCAATGAGATCTCTCAGGCCAGTGTGCTGACAAAGGGTAATAAGTAAAGTGCTCAGAAGCCACAGCAGATGCCAGGGGATAGGTGCCACATCTTTGTGGCATAACAAGCCGTGATCTCAGAATAGGGCAGATGGACTGGTAAGCCTGAGCCACATGGGGTCTGATGCCCTCCACCTCTACCCTGCAATAATCCAGTCACAGATAGAGAGCCCCTGCTTTGCCATACTGGAACAGCCGAGGCACATGATAGACAGAAGAGACTCATGGTGGGTTTACCAAGGTGCTGAGGGTGCTCAGAAAAATCTGGAAAGACCAGATTAGTGATAGAAAAAGCCTGATCTGATTATCTAGGAAAGGGGGTTGGAAACTGTCCTAGACTTGAGGGCCGAGACAAGTCATTCTGGAATTTTGATAGACACTGCTGAGACAAGTGGAATGGAGGATATAGAGCAGATGGCAAAAGTAGGAAGGCAGCAACCATGCATCCACCCAACTGGCCCAAGAGGCTAGTTGTCAGAAACAAGGGTTAAAGGCCTTGCACAGTTTTCAGTTCTGATGTTTGAGCCAGGAACTTTTAACTCCTCCTTTCTGTCTTCCCAACTGCAAAATGGACTCAAGCCATCTTAGAGACCCAAGGAATGAATAAATAATACTGGGTCAGAAAGAGAATGCAATAGGCTAGAGCACATGAGTTACATACTGTAGGCCAATGTTCTATCCCGGCACCAAATTGTCCCCTCAGCTCCGCCAGCAGCAATTTCTAAAAATGGAGCAAGGAACTACCCCAAGCAACACTGGGTGTGGTCCAGAAATTAAAGGACAAACAGAAAAATAAGAAAATTACTCTAGGCTGGCATTGTTTCTGCTGGTCTCTGGTTGCAGATGAAATGAAATGTGGGGACCAGAGGAATAGCACAGTAGGGGAAGGCACTTGCTTTGCAAATGACCGGGTTCTATACCCAGCATCCAATATGGTCTGCCAGGAGTGATTCCTGAGCACAGAGACAGGAGTAACCCCGTGGCCCAAAAGGGAGAAAGGGGGGGAGAAAAAGAAGGAAGGGAAGGGGAAGGGAAGGGAAGGGAAGGGAAGGGGAATGGAAGGGAAGGGGAAGGGAAGGGAAGGGAACAGGAAGGGAAGGGAAGGGAAGGGAAGGGGAAGGGGAAGGGAACGGGAAGGGAAGGGAAAGGGGAAGGGAAGGGGAAGAGAAGGGGAAGGAGGGGAAGGGGAAGAAGGGGAAGGGAAGGGAAGGGGAAGAAGAAGAAAAAGGGGAAGGGAAGGGAAGGGAAAAGAAAGAGTGGTAAGATAGTCTGTTGATTAAATATTAATTATTGAGTCTTAGTGGAAGGGGACAGGAAGGGGAAGGGGAAGAAGGGAAAGGGAAAGAAGGGGAAGAAGGGGAAAGGGAAGAAGGGGAAGAGAAGGGGAAGGGGAGGGGAAGGGAAGGGAAAAGAAAGAGTGGTAAGGTAGTCTGTTGATTAAATATTAATTATTGAGTCTTAGTGGTGTAGATAGTGGATGGTGAGGCCTTTCTCAGCTAGACCTAGTGCCTGCAGCCCTTTTGGCCTGCGGGTATGTGGGTTCAGGAGAACAGTGAAAAAATGATCCACAGGCAGTCAGGTGTAGTTCCAGAAGAAATCCAGCTTTATTACAAGGCCCTAACCGCCACGTGTATATTTTCACATAGCTTCTAAGCTAAGCAGCCTCTCGGCATCCTCTGCCACCATCCTGTATTTTATCTCTGCTCCAGCTGTGTCTGCCCCTCCCCTCCCTCGGGTAACCCCTTTGTTACCAATAACAGACCCCTCCCAGGTGTGGGAGGGTCTCACCATCCAGGTACCATTAGCATTTGGCTTTAGGAGGGGCATCATCTTCCCCTTCCTTGTTTTAAATAACAAAAAAGGAAAGTTTAGCTTTTGTTTTCCTTACCTCCACCTTTGGCCAAAGGTGGGAACCCTAATGTTTCCCAAAGCAACAAAGTTTAAAGTGTATAAATTAAAATGCCAGCTTTTTTCCATAAACAGAGCTTTTCTGCAAATACACTTGTAATTTAAAATTCTTAACACTATTTAGTCAAACACTTTTGCTTTTGTTTTTGAGTCACACCAGTTGACTCTCAGGGGTTACTCCTGGCTATGCACTCAGAAATTGCTCCTGACTTGGGGGGACCAAATGGGACACTGGGGGATTGAACTGTGGTCCGTCCTAGGCTAGCGCTTGCAAGGCAGATGCCTTACCTCTAGCGCCATAGCTCTGACCCCCAAGCCAAGCACTTTTATACTGGAACAGCCTAGTTCCTTTCATTAAACTTTCCTAAACAAAATTACAAGAACATTTATACATAAAATAGTTTGAAAACACGCTACTACAATAAGATACACAATAAGACATTGTAGTGATGAGATCAGGAATTCCACACCCCCCCCCCCAATGACTCCAAGAGGCAGAGACCATGCAAAAGCAAGGGGTTTTATTATACAAGCATATGCAGGGGCTCTCAACGTGGCCTAACATAAGCAGGAGGATGAGAGCCTTGAACCAAATTTAACAAGCCTTTACATAGCTTTTCAGACAGTGGAAAATTACATTTGCTCAGTTACATTTTTGCAAGATTTAGATAACCACTAGTCACAAGGTTTGCAACAGTTAAAATGTATCTTTTGGTCAAGGGCAAGTTCTTGGGATTTAGGGAGGGGTGGGGTCTAGGGCATGGAGGGCGAGTCCTTGGGAAGCTGCAGAGAAAAATTATTTTATTTCTTTTACCTTTCAGTAGCAATTAGGAAATTAGGAAATATTAATTAGGAAAAATTATAAAACACATTTTATCCAGCAAGACAATAACTGATGCAACTAGGATTAAGAGATTAACCTGAAACAGTTCAAATGCAGGAGGTTTTAAAAATCAGGTTTTCGGGGCCCAGGAGATAGCATGGAGGTAAGGCGTTTGCCTTTCATGCAAAGGGTCATCGGTTCGAATTCCGGTGCCCCATATGGTCCCCCGTGCCTGCCGGGAGCAACTTCTGAGCATGGAGCCAGGAGTAAACCCTGAGCACAGCCGGGTGTGACCCAAAAACCAAAAAAAAAAAAAAAAAAAAAAAATCAGTTTTTCAGTTGGGCTTTGCTGGGCTGTGTTCTTCATTGTCTTCAATCTTCTTTTTTCTTAATCATCATGATGTCCAGACACTGATAAACTGTGGGGGACTCCTCAGGGTGTATGGGTTGGCCATGTGACGTGGCTTTATTTTGGAAAAATGCTGAGCTTTAAGGCCAGAGTAGTGGCACAAGTGGTAAGGCATCTGTCTTGCTTGCACTAGCCTAGAACTGACCGCAGTTCGATCCCCCACCATCCCAAATGGTTCCCCAAGCCAGGAGCGATTTCTTTTTTTTTTTTTTTTGGTCCCCAGATTCACAATACAGACCCTACAAGGGTCTGGGTTGAGGTGTATATGGGGTGCATTTACTGTACCTCCTCCTTCTATACAGTCAGTGTAAAGAACACAGCCTGTGATAAGAATTGGGAGGTCTTATTATTTCTTTTCTTTTCTTTTCTTTTTTGATTTTTTCTTTAACTTATTTTTTAAACACCCCCTTCACTAATACAATTTTCCCGCCACCAGTGTTCCAAAACTCCCTCCCTCCCTCCCAACCCACCCCCACCTGTACTCCATACAGGCTTTTCA
>PVKC010012181.1:0-23991 GCA_004027635.1 Crocidura indochinensis
TGGGGGGGGGGGCAGGAGCAAACTAAATTTTTATTCAGAAAACCTGGCAAATAAATAAATAGTGGGCTTTTAAACGGGGTGTCATTAGAAGAAAATAACATAAACTAGATTTGAGATAACAAGAAAAGATAGAAATGGTAACTTCAGGATAAACATGATGGCTTGCTGGGACATACTATTTGGCTGCTAGTTTTGAAGAATTCAGAGTTACTGAGGAAATCTAAGTCTAAAGTTACTTTTTTCTTGGTTTTGTTTTGGGGTCACATCTGGCATCACTCAGGGATATACTCCTGACTCTGTGCTCAGAAATCACTCCTGGCAAGCTTAGGGTACCATATGAGATGTTGGAGATGGAACCCCGTTGGCCACATGCAAGACAAATGCCCTACCCACTGTGTTATTGCTTCAGCTTCTAAAGTTAATTTCCTTATTAAATATCTGAGGCATATTTCTATTGTCAGGATTTGTCTATAACTAGCATTGATTAATGTAATGAGCATTCATTTGTTTAATGTGTCAGACAATGTAAGTTGAACATAATGACGTTTTAGTAATGTCAAAGTGGAATGTTAAGTATTTAATTTGTTAATCTGAAGCAAATAAGGAGCCTTTAACTTCACCGGCAAAATGGATTTATTCAAAAACAACAGAAAACAGCAGGAAGCATTCCTATGGTAAAATAGGAACAACACACGTCCTCAGAACAACACCCACATCTCACATAGATTTCAGGGGTGCTATTGTCAACACTTTAAGACTGAAGTTAGTGACTTCCTGTAACAGAATGTGGTGTTCTGTCTTGCTCTGAGCTATTGCTGGCTCAGCAAATGGAAAAAGACCCTTCTTCTCATTGCAAATGCAAGGCATTTTTCTTCTGGTAAAATTCTGTAGTGTACTCTCAATTTCATTTCAATAAGGGCTCATTATATTATTTATTGAAAGGAGCAATTACTTTTATGCATTTGACAGCTCTTTTGCGGCTACTTTTTGAAGAGTAATTATCCATTTGTATCTTTTAACCAGGTGCCCGGGAAGAGCCTAGTGTACAACAGGCACAACGTCGCTCAGCTGTCTTTCTCTCCTTTAAGTCCCCCATTCCATGTCTGCCCTTGCGCTGGGAACAACAGAGTAAACTTCTTCCAACTGTTGCTGGAATCCCTGCCAGTAAAGTTTCCAAATGGAGCACTGATGAGGTATATTGTTTATTTGTTTCTTGCCAGGAACCAGATAGAAGAGTCTACATACAAGTGTATGTAAAATGCAGTCTCCTTTTCTGAAAAAAGTTATTATGGAAAAACTATGACATAACTTTGTTAAAATATTTTAAACCTTGGGCCAGAGTGGTGGCACAAGCAATAGGACGTTTGCCTTCCATGTGCTAACCTAGGACGGACCGTGGTTCAATCCCCCAAAATCCCATATGGTCCCCCAAGCCAGGAGCAATTTCTGAGTGCATAGCCAGGATTAACCCCTGAGCATCTCCGAGTATGGCCCAACCCCCCCTATATATATATATATTATATATATTTAATATATATATTAAAACTGTAGTGTTTAGATTTGAACTTTCAGCACTGAAATTTTGATACTGCTTTTGACAGGTATCAGAATTCATCCAGAGCTTACCTGGCTGTGAAGAGCATGGAAAAGTATTTAAAGATGAAGTAAGTATTCCATTTAAGTGTAGTATACTTTAATGTGATCAAAGTTCTGAATATAGCAAATATTGCATGGACTCAGTTTACAGGCAAAGAGATATAGGCACATTGAAGCAACATTGTCTAATAAGGTGAATGAGTAAGTTGTATTAAAAAAAATCATTATACATTATTGGATGTATAGTGTGTGTTTATGAATCTAAGACCCATAGTAGTAGCGCTAGACTTACTAAAAATATTGCATAAGAAGAAACCTTTAATAGCATGCATGCAAATATGTTCTCGCTTATAAATAACTTTTTTTTTTTTTTTTGGTTTTTGGGTCACACCCGGCAGTGCTCAGGGGTTACTCCTGGCTTCATGATCAGAAATTGCTCCTGGCAGGCACGGGGACCATATGGGGCACCGGGATTTGAACCGATGACCTTTTGTATGAAAGGCAAACGCCTTACCTCCATGCTATCTCCCGGGCTCTATAAATAACATTTTATGGAGCTGAAGAGATAGCATGGAGGTAAGGTGTTTGCCTTTTATGCAGGACAGTGGTTCAAATCCCGGCATCCCATATGGTCCCCTGTACCTGCCTGGGGTGATTCCTGAGCCTAGAGCCAGGAGTAACCCCTGAGCACTGCCAGGTGTGGCCCGAAAATCAAAATAAATAAATAACATTTTATTTGTTGTAAGGCAAAATTAGTTCCCATTTTGTTTTCAAAGTTTTAACACAAAAATTAATTATTTATGGTGCTTATGATAAATATTTGCATTATTGTTAGAATAATTTCTTAGATCTTATACATTTCTAGTAATTTTTATAACTGATATTATAATCTGCTGTTGAAAGCTTATTCATTGCTTTCGGTAAATATATAACGGTTAATGATATCACTTGTATTGAGCATTAGGACAAAAAGAAATTCATCTTCAAAACTAAACTAGAAGTAATTCTAATCAACTAGAACAGGAGACACTTCACAAGAGTTCTCTAAAAATAAGTCACTTGCCTAGCAGATTCTTTAAGCAGAGCAATCAATTATCCCTCAGATCTTGACTAGAAAGAAGAATAATCTCAAGGTTTTTCCAACATCTACTGTCTGTAGCTATATGTGTGTGTATACACCTGTTTCCCTCTTTTCAGCCTCAACTCTTCAATTGAGTTGTTTCAGTTAAGAGCATTGCAAGAGGACCATCCCCTGGCCTTGATTGTTGTTCCGGTATTAAGCATCATTTATAGGTTTTTATTTTCTTTAGTTTTATCTTGTTCTGGGATTACACCTGGCTGTACTCAAGAGACTTACTCACTTCTGGCTTTATGCTCAGAGGTCACTCCTGGAAGTTTTCAGGGGTATGTTGTTCAAATGATCGAACCCTGTTCACCAGGTTCAAGGCATGAGCCCTTCTTCCATATTATCTATCTGAACCTTGTTTATGTTTTGTTTTGTTTTGTTTTGTTTTGTTTTTTTTGGGGGGGTCACACCTGGCAGTGCTCAAGGGTTACTCCTCGCTCTGCCTTCAGAAATCGCCACTGGCAGGAACGGGGGGACCATATGGGATGCCGGGACTGTCCTTCTGCCCTACCTCCATGCTATCTCTCCAGCCCCCTCCATTGCTTTTTCTTAATTAACCCTTAGTGTCTTTGTGTTTAGTCGGATGTTTCCCCCAGTCTGCTTTTTTTTTTTCTCATTAAACTTTAGTGTCTTTATGGTCCTCTGTTAATTGTCAGTCCATGAACAGACCTGTATTCTTCACAGAACTGTTGTTCTTTCTTTGAACGTTAATATGTAGTTAATATCTTTGAAAATAAGAAAACATTTGAAAAGTAAATTTGTACTGCATCATTTTTCGTAATTAGTTCTGGACGAAGCATATAATTTGTCATATTATTTAGTTTAAACAAGAGTTGAGTTCAAATCAAATACTTTTAATTTCTTTCAATGAGTCTTTTTTGGATTATGGCCTATAATCTTTAGACACTTATTTCTCAGTCACCATATCACCTCGAAACTAGTTCCTTGTGAAATGTGAGATTAAATCTTCTAAATCTACACAACTCATTCATATAACCACACATTCAACCTATGAAATCACATTTACCAAGAAGAACACCCTCTATGTGTGTATTTCATTTTGCAGTGGTCTGATGGTGAGAGATTTATTTAGAGAAAATAGAACACACTCTGTGCTCTGATGTAATGTCTCATAATAAGGTTTCATTATTTCAGCAGGTATATTGCTTCTGAGTCATAGCCAGAAACAGAATAAATGTTAACGAACGCCTTTTTAATCATATCTAAGTAGTGCTTTTTATCAAGAATCTTAGGATTGGGGCCGACAAGGTGGAGCTAGAGGTAAGGTGTCTGCCTTGCAAGCGCTAGCCAAGGAAGGACCGCGGTTCGATCCCCCCAGCGTCCCGTATGGTACCCCCAAGCCAGGGGCAATTTTTGAGCACTTAGCCAGGAGTAACTACTGAGCATCAAACAGTGTGGCCCAAAAAACCAAAAAAAAGTCTTAGGATGAACTATGATTTAAAGTCATATTTCAGTTATTTTCTCTTATACATTTTTTAACTAATACATTGAAAATCCTGTCTGGATGTGCTATAAGATAAGGTGATTCTCTACCTTATCATTACCATACTGAGTAAACCACTGCCATTTCCCAGTTAGACTAATGTAGTAACTTTCAGTATCACTAATTCTGTCTGTTTACCATCTGTTCCCATCACAACTGGATTTGGTCTTTTTGAGGCATAGGACAGACTAATCAGTCCTTTCATTTAGATACTTCTATTAATGTATTTAGAATAAAAGTCAAAAAAAATCTCAAGGTGAACAACCTGACTCATCTCTCCTTTTATTTGTTATAATTTTTAAATTTAATTTTAGTTAAACCATTGTGATCTACGAAGTCCTTCATAGTTGAATTTCATATATACAGTGTGTCAGGGCCATTTTAACCAGCAGTGTTAACCTCCCTCCACCAATGGACCCAGAATGCATCCTATACCATCACCCTTTGCCCCATCACCTACCACTATAAACAAACTTATTTAAGTTTATATTGTTAAGAAGTTTCTTGATTCCATTGTTGACTTTGACTTGGATATTTAGTTCTGTCCTTTTATATCTCCACCAATGCACCTGAGGCCACTTAGCCACTGGCCCCCATCCTTTTTTTTCTTAATTTTATAAAAAAAAATGCAGAGATATTACTTTCTCACCCTCAGACCTCTTTGTCCTTGCTTGCACTGTTCCACACACAGGCCACCGGCCTCTGCCGTTCCTTAGATTGCTTATACTCACTCCTTTTTTTGTGGGGTAGGGGGTTCACTCAGTGACGCTCAGGGTTTACTCCTGGCAGGCTCAAGGGACCATATGGGATTCTAGAAATCTAATCCAGAACATCCTAGTTCGGCGTATGCAAGGCAAATGCCCTACATTGTGCTATCTCTCCAGCTCCACACTCATATCTTTTTTTCACTGTCTTAAACATGTTTCTATCTAGATGGCCTTAAATCTCATTTCTTCTGCTCAGTTGCCTTCTCTATTAGTCTTACACTGGTTTTCTGAGTGAAAATTTTCCCTGCCATTCCATACTCATCCCTGCCCTAATTACACACTCAGCTCCCCAACCAGCATTTTTTTGGTAGCACTAACAATATTGTTTACTAATAATATCTTTAAATTTATTAGTAATTGGTTTATAATATATTTTCTTGTTGAATTCTTTTTTGGGGGTTAGTCTGTCTTAGAACTAAATATTAGAATATAAATTCCATTGGGGGTTCTGTGTTTATTTTCTTGATTAATTTTATTATTTTATCCTTTATTCTAAGCCCAAACCTTGGAAGAGTATCTAAGACTATGGAGTTCACACTCCAAGAAAGACATTTAGTCAAAGAGCATATCACTGTGAATTGAAGAATGGAAGGCATTGGAAAAGAATGCTGAGTGAATCATAATAAAGAAAATGCATGCCCCTGTGTTCCAAATAAATTCTCTTTCTAAATTTAGGGCTTTGGCAAAATGTCTAATCTCTGGAGTTGGACTAGTTCCTATATATGACAAAAGGCAAATGAAAAAGAAGTTCTGTCATCATAGTGGTCACCATTCTTTTTTCTTTTCTTTTTTTTTTTTATTGTGACCAAATTGAATTTCAAGTTTTTCACAGTGATATTTAAGGTACATAGTGACAACGAATCAGGGACATTCCCACCATGATTAATGTCCTCTCTCCACCCCTATTCCTAGCATACATCCCATATCTCCCTCTTTTGCCCCCCAGACTGCTAGTGTAACTGGTAACCTCTGTACATAGCTTGTTGTAGATTGGGTATTGATTCTGTTGTCGTTGACTTTGGGTTTTGTGTTTAAGTCTGATCATTTTTTATTTCTATTCAATATTCATATGACTGTAATTTTATTGAAACCATTGTGATCTATAGAGTCCTTCATAGTTGAATTTCAGAGATACAATGAGTCAGGGTCCTTCTCACCACCAGTGTCACTCTCCTTCCACCAATGGACCCAGAGTGCATGCTATACCACTACCCTGGCCTGCAAGTATAATAGGCCCCTTTAAGTTTAAATTGTTAAAGTTTAGGTCCCTTGGGCCCAGAGCAGTGGCACAGCTAGAGCATGTGCCTTGCATGTGACTGACCCAGGATAAACTGAGGTTCAATCCCCCCAGCATCCCATATTGTCCCCCAAGCACGTAGCCAGGAGTAACACCTGAGCATTACAGGGTGTGGCTCCAAAAGCAAAAAAAAATTAAATAAAATAAATAAAGTTTAGGTTCCTTTATTCTATTATCATTGACTTTGGCTAGAATATTTAGTTCTGTTCTTATTTATCTCCCTGCCAATGCATCCAAGAGTGGCCACTATTCTTGGAATGTAATTTCACTTAGAATTTTACTCAGAATGTAAATCCACTTCCTCCAGATTGAGGCTTGATCATGTAGCTTTTATATGATTTAATGCATGTCATTGGTCTCCAGACATTTTTTGTTTTCCTTTTCTGCATAAAAAATAATATTCAACTAACATTTATTATTTTCTGGTTCCTAGCCTTAAAAATAATCCCATCTTCATTGTTTTGTTTTGGTTTTGATACAAGAAACTTTAATTGACACTTATTTAAAAAAAAAGTGTGAGGGAGAAAAAGGGAGACATATATGAAGGAAAATATAGGCTTTTTTAGAATAGTAACAAGCAAAGAAACAAAGACAAGCAAACGAGATAGTATTCAAAGGAAAATGCAGGCTTGACAAGCAAGCACCAGCCTTTTCTCTGTTTATTCCTTTGTCATCTGTCTAAGGAATTGGTCATTTGTCATGGTGTTCTCAGTCTCAGAAGGAGACTTTATAGGTCCCAAATTATAATAAACCAATCTACTTTTTTTAGTGCTTCGTTGGGGCCCATTGTGTTTTCATCTCTGATATAAAAGAAATCTATCAGACAATTTAAATAAAGTGTTAATGGATAAGCCTCTTCCCTTTGCCTGGATTTATCAGTGAACTGTCTTCTCATAAACAGATTAGACTAGAGCAAACGTTTTCCAGAAAGCAAAATATTTCTTATGTATCCATTTGATCTTCCATTTGGAAATTAAATTGAAGTCTTTCCTTCTGGTAGTCAACAGCAAGATCTTTGTTGCTTCCTAATCGGTAGTTAGCAAAAATTTCGCATAATCATTTCTTTTGTGTGTGTGTGTGTGTGTTTTTGGTTTTTTTTGTTGTTGTTGTTTTGTTTTTTTGTTTTTTTGGTCACACCCAGCAGTGCTCAGGGGTTACTCCTGGCTTCATGCTCAGAAATTGCTCCTGGCAGGCACGGGGCACCGGGATTCGAACTGATGACCTTTTGCATGAAAGGCAAATGCCTTACCTCCATGCTATCTCCCAGGCCCCTCTTTATTTATTTTTTTTTTACATATCATTTCTTAAGAGTTATGTACTAATATTCCAGTTCTCTTTCTGGAAGGTGAATGGAGTGACACACCCAACTATAGTCATGTCTTTCTCCTGACTCTGTGCCCATAAAATCCTTCCTGACAATGGTTCAAGGATCAGATGAGATGTCAGGGATCTAACTGGGCTTCTCACATGCAAGGCCTGTGCCTGAACCATTTTAATTTCTCTTGCCCTGAGAAATTCCAATTCCTATTGAGTCAACATGTAGGCACTTTAAATTTACAAGTGTTTTCTTTTCAGAGAAGAGTTGTTACATAAGAAACAGTTAATTTTACCAGTATTTTAAGGTATTTATAGAATTTATATCAATATAAAATTTTGCCAAATTTGCTAGAGTGCTGTACTATAAACTGTTAGGTAGACAGCAAAGATAAATTCTTACCCAATTCTTGAATTGGAAAGAAAGCAA
Source organism: Crocidura indochinensis (assembly GCA_004027635.1). Classification (NCBI taxonomy): domain Eukaryota; kingdom Metazoa; phylum Chordata; class Mammalia; order Eulipotyphla; family Soricidae; genus Crocidura; species Crocidura indochinensis. The sequence goes on from PVKC010012181.1 coordinate 8,035, forward strand.
GAAATGAAGGTGTTGGCAATGTTTCTTTTGAGGATGCAGATACAGATCTGTCCCACACCCCTCTCTCTCCAGCCTGCAGGTGTTATTACCTCACTCTGTCTATTTTCACATAATCTCTCTATTTCTCTATGTTTGTGTCCTGTTTCCCCTTTTCACATGGGTGCCAGTCATCTTGGATTAGGTATCTAATTAGTAGGGACTTCATCCGGACTAGTTACTTCTACTTTACCTTCTGAGTTTACTAAGAACTGGATTCAACCTCTGAATTTAGAAGTGATACATACAGTACAATCTATTAGTAGTATTGATAACAAGGTTTCTACGGTATCGTGATGGTAGAAAATAAAATCATGTTCTTTGTATATAAGGAATTAAATAATAATTCCTACGATCATGAATCTACCTACCTCACAAGCTAAAAAGCATGCAGAAGAATTGTTTTCTACATATGCAACCTATATTCATCTTTATAGAGTAGTATCTTGAGCCCTCAGAGTATGCTATTCTTTAGAAGCAGACTAAATGTTCAACGATTTCAGAAGAGAAAACTGTTTCTTAAGGATTTTTCAAGTAGTAGAGAAAAGAGAATAGAGATTACATTTCTAAATGTCAGTCTCTTGCTTGTCCAGTAGTACTATTGATTTTTCTCTTGAAAGTAACTCATTTTGTTCTGTATGTCAAAAGTAATAGTGGCCACTCTAAAAAATATCACTGTTACCATTTGTTCTTATAGTAATAAGCTATTTTTTAAATGTCATCTTATAGCTGACATGTTACCTTGAATTATTTTCACAAACATCTGAGTATTCAGTCTCATTTCTAATTCTAAACACTGCCTCTGTGCTGATAAATCACTATTAAAAGTGCTCAGAGGACCATATGCAGGACCTGAGATCAAGCTGAGGTTGACTGTCTACAAGGCAAGCGCCAAATCTCCCTTTTTTCACTGTTCTCAAACTGATTGTTGAATCCAATTCATTCAGAGATTTTTTTTTCTCTTTCTTTGTCCCCATTTTAGCAAATCGACGGAGAAGCATTTCTGCTCATGACCCAAACAGACATTGTGAAAATCATGAGTATTAAGCTGGGCCCCGCACTCAAAATTTTCAATTCTATCCTGATGTTCAAAGCTGCAGAGAAGAACTCTCACAACGAACTTTGAAGGTGGTGAATATTGAATGCCATCAGCTTTCTGCTTTAAAGTTCATATTTTATTCAAAGCACAAGGACAGTCATAACTCCTAAGTGAGAGGCTCCAAAACTCACAAGAACAAAGCTATTGGATTATTTATATTCCTCAAGAGACAATATATATGAATTCTTACGAAAGTGCTTGAGCTTTTAACCAGGTACTGTCTAACAACAGTCATCTTTTGGTTCTGTTCACTGAGCTAAATTTACCTTTGTAAATCTTTTTGATGCTGGGGGTGGGGGAAGGGGAACTTCATTAATTATTTATGGGCAAGGGGGGCTGAGTAAGAACTTTTGGCATTTTGTAAACATTGTTGACTTCTCTTTCATGTACACTGTTTCTTTTTCAGTACTTTCAGGAATCTTTTGATATAATCAAATTTCAACTTAAACCAAATTAGTGAAAACCTGGCTCAACTTTAGCCAGTGGGACTGTTATCTGTATTGTTAATACTGTGCCATATTTTGAATTGCAACATTATGCTAAGTATAACTTTGCAAGTCATGATATTGCCTCTATGCTCGTCATAATTTGTTTGGACTGATGAATTGTAAAACTTTCTTTAAATCAGTGTTTTTACTTTTGCACGCATTATGAAATGTTAAATTACTTTTCACCAGCATCTTTATGATAATTACCAAAAACATGTATATAAACAATGGAATTGAATAATAAAATATATAAACATGAATAAATTAGGTGATGTATTTGAAAGGCATCAATCTCATACATTGTGGTGCCCTGTGTGTTTACAAGAGTCCAGTGGTATCAAAGGAATATGCAGTTACGTTGGGGGTGGGGGGAACAGTGTTTTGTAAGGACTGTGAACTATTTATGAGATTACCTTGGGCTTCTCTCTTGTCCTGGGAGGTAACTGGTGCTTTTCAGAGATGAAGAGCTCATTCTATAGATTGCAACACTAATCTGGAAAGAGCTCTATCTCAGATCTTGTAGTGTCCTCCAAACCCAAAGCTTTTCTTCAGGGTTGGCTGAAGAGAGAGTGTATAGATTTTACTGAAAGAGCAAGGTGTGAGGAAGCAATACCAGTTGACACAAAGATTCTAAATAATCAAAATCAGGGAGGCGATATCCCAAAGCAATTATTCAAGAACCTCTGTTTTGGAAATTTTCTTTAATCTGTAAAACAGTTCGCCTCAATAAGTAAGCATACAGATGCACTTTAAATGAAAATTCTTGATTACCTGCAAAATGATAGCTGGTAGTGTTTCTTTTACAAGAATGTATTTCCAGTACAGACTTATTTTATCAGCATTTGGATGTAATTTTTAATTCCAAGGTTGGACATTTATTCAAGGTGATTCTATTTTAAAAGTAGAAAGTAAGTTTGTAGCATGCTTTCTGAATTCTGGGGAAAGAAAGTTCCACTTCATTCCTTAGTTGCTCTTATTTTTCCTGATGTAGGACTTCCTTTGTTGACCCACTCTGGAAGTCTATAGAAATCCTTTACATTTGTCATAATTCATGGGAAAACAGGGTCAGTGATTTCTGCAGTGTCCTGTTCATTTCTTTGCATGAAATCTGCTTAAAAAGTTTTATGTTGTTGATTTTCCCCTTTTATGTTCTGTTCTGAATTTGTACATCAACTTGCACTTGTTATATCTGACATGAAATAAAATCTTAATTGCAGATACCTTTTTACATGTGTATGGTTTTTAAGAAAGCTTATCAAATAGAGGCTAAACAACAACTGTTAATGTTGAGAATTGCTTGTCAAACAGTCTCAAATGAAAAATATCAAACAATTAAAACTCATGTTACTAGGTAATATAAGATTCAAACCCAATGGGAATTTTTCATTCATCCTTTAAGCATAGGTCACAAGAAAAAAAAGACTTGGAAACTGCTCTTTAAATAAGCAAGGCAGTAACCATCAATAAATTGGAACAGTACACCACAAAAGAAGATACTTTTCACTTATTCCTGGTATATGAAAGTCTAGCTCAGTTTTAACAGAGGAAGTGGAGACTTGGAGACAAAGGGGATCCCTAAAAGGAAAGAAATGAGTTTGGGAGATCAAATAGAGGAGAAGGAAGGAAATTTCCTTGGAAATTGGTAAAATCCTCCCATCTAAAGGCATTTAAAACAGTTACATTGTACAAGCCAAATGAGACCAGTTTGCAGATTTGAAACATTGCCCCAAGCTACTATTTTGCAACACTGGATTCAGTGGATTCAGCTTCCAAAGAAAATAGAATTGTGATTGTCAAACAACATTGGCTATTTACCAAGTGACAAGACCATCTTGGCACTGGGGATAGATGGCATATATCAGCAGGATGGCTCAGGGCCAAACCGCACTATATCCCCAGTCCCTCTCACTGAATTATTGACTCAACTGACAGAGAATGGCTAGTAGGGCCTCCAGGTCTCCTGAGTACCTCTTGGGAGATCTTCCTCCTTTTCCTAGCGCACAGAAATATTAATTAAAGTTTATGCGAAACTGCCCTTATGGTCAGCTCATAAGTTTGTCATGTTTGGAGCCAAAATTCACTGCCTTTTCCCACCAGGTTGGGCCCACCAGGTTGGCCCCCATCTCTGGCTGAGCCTAAGGGATCAAAGATAGGTTTCTATTCAACTTCAGACAGAGAATTGTGTGTCTCTTATGGAGAAAGAAATAAAAAGAACTGATTAAATTAATAGAGAAAAGATTAATACTGTAAAACTTATATAATGGGATATGATATTGCTCATCTGTGGAATCTAGAGAGACAAATCCATAGAACAGATGGTAATTAATATCAAAACCTTGACATTGGAATACAAAACAAAATGGTAAAATGAGGGGCCGGAGAGATAGCATGGAGGTAAGGCATTTGCCTTTCATGCAGAAGGTCATTGGTTCGAATCCCAGTGTCCCATATGGTCCCCTGTGCCTCCCAGGAGCAGAGCCTGGAGTACCCCTGAGCACTGCTGGGTGTGACCCAAAAACCACACACACACAAAACAAAAAAAGTGAAATGAGAGAGCAAGAAGACCAGACTAGAAGTGCTATAGAAATAGTGCTAGAGGAGGATCATAGGGCACTTAGGTGGTTGCTGAGTTTAGTTACTTTTTAACTTAAACATTTTTAACTATCTAACCTTTAAAATTGAAAATTATTTTTTAAAAACAAATCATGGGTAAATAATGATGAAAAGTCTGTAAGGACTTAACTGCATTTTCTAGAAAAAAGGAAGACCTGGAACCTCAGAATGGGAATATTTTCTGCAAAACTGGTGTGTGAATTATTAACTTTGCTGTATGTTCTCTTTGGGAGGTCTTTCTACATGGTACTCAGAAGATCCGGAGGCAGTTCCACTGATTCTCAATCAACCTGGCTGGTGATTGGATTCAAAGACCCGAGGATAGACCTTGCAGTACTGGGGACATTTGGGCAATCCAGGCAGTGCTATCGTACTCCAGATTCATACCTGGTGGTGCTTAGTGGACCATGGTACCACAGATCAGACCTGGATTGTGCACATGTTGTAATACTATATCCTGACCTCTAAACTTTTTTTATGAAATATTCCAGGAAATACTACTCACATTGTGATGCAAGTATTAACACACATGTATGTTTTCCCTTTGTCCAAATTCAACCAGTTCTGTAAAATGTAGATAATAGTGATGACAAAAGGAGACATCTTCAGATTATACTGTTGCAGTTTTTCCTTGAGACATAGTTAGGGGAAAAAAATAGTAAAAACACATTGAATCTTGTCCTTGCAAAATGTCTGTGTGCAAATTGTTCTGGAGAGCAGTAGGATAACAGCATGGATGCTGGGCTGGGTAAGAAACCAGGGTAGGATGAGGAGCCAAATGAGAAGTTAGAGAGCAAGTCTCAAAAGTCCTGGCAGAAAGAAAATCCAGGAATGGCCCATAGATCAAATCAACCAGAAGAACAACAACATCTGAAAACAAGGTGAGAGAAAACAGGAAACAGATTTTGACTGGATGTCAAAAAAAAAAGTGGGAGGAAAATCAGGTCATAGATAATTGAATCAGTAAGGTGGGTCAGCAGTAAGGAAACAGTATCAAGCAGTCGTTGTTATCCACATATATTACAATAGAGAACCAAAATGTTGAGGATTAGACGGCTCATCTAAAGAAAGAAAATTGAGGAGGTTTGCAACTTAACTTGTTCCCATTCAAAAATTTTAAACAAGATGGAGGGGTCACACATGTGCATCAGGTGGGCAGCACGTTTTTCAAAGATGAGTATATTATTTATGCCAGGTATAACTTCATAATTTGTCTTAAGATAAGAGCAAATAAATATAGAGAAGCAATGCATCTTTGTTTGGGGGCCACCCCTGACAGAGTGCAGGAGTTACTCATGCTCTATACTCAGAAATTACTCCTGGAAATCTCCAGGACCATATGGGATGCCGGGAATAGAACCCCGGTGGCCTCAGGCAAGACAAATACTCTAGCAGCTGCTATTGCTCCAGCTCCAGAAACAATGCATCTTTAAACTCATAAAATGATGGAAAAAATAAACAGCAGACAGGGGGCTTTGCAGGCTACTGATCTGGTTTTGATCTCTGGCACCCCACCAGGAGCGATCCTGAGCATAGACGAGGAGTAAGTCTTGAGCACCAGAAGATATAGCCCAAAATCCAAAAATTAAAAAGAAAAAAAAACATCATAAAATTCTTTAATAGGCAAATTAAAATAATTTTTCTAATCAAGTGGATTTTATTACAGATTTCATAAAATAAAATGTAAGTGTAGGAGCTAGAGCAGTGACTCAAGCGGTAGGACACTTGCCTTAAGGATGCTAACCTAGGACAGACCCGACCTTGGTTTGATCCCCCGGCGCCCCATACGGTTCCCCAAGCCAGGATCGATTTCTGAGCGCATAGCCAAGAGTAACCCCTGAGCATCACCGGGTGTGGCCCAAAATCCAAAAAAAGAAACATTAAGTGTCCAGGTATAAAGATAAAATTCACTAAAATTTGCTCACATATTCGAGGCAAGATGGTTTCATAATATCCTTACCACTATCTAACTTAAACGATATTTTTTAAATGTTTCAGCTGCCCAAAAATCAATTCTGTGCAATATTTGGCCTGTTACGAAGTGATTGGGTGTTGAAAGTCTTCCCCTTGCCTTTCATACAAGGAAAATAGGAACTGTGCATATCAAAAATCAGTGTCTCTAGGAAGATGAGAGTTTGAGACAGTCTTTGTGGACATTCAATTTCAAACACATGGAAGGCAGCTATGAGAGCAGCCAACGCAGTGACACAATCATTCACCTTTGTGAGACGCTCTTTTTCTAAATATAAAGAAAATTCACAGACAGCAGTGTTGAAAGGGTTTTTTACTGCTAATACTGGTGTGGACACTTGTACCTGGAAAAGAAAATAATAGAATCACTACCTCATGATATGTAAGTTACTTTATCATACAATTTCTCCAATTAGCTACAATATTGTAACCATAATTGGAATGTAGCAAAATATGAAATTATATTTATGACATAAATATAATCAATTTACATGTTTATATATATTATAAAACAGTATTTTAAATTAGACTATTTGACAAGGAGGGAGTTTGATGGGGACATTGGTGATGGGAATGTTGAACTGGTGAAGGGAGGTGTTCTTTTTATGCCTGAAACCCAACTACAATCATGCTTGTAATCATGGTGCTTAAATATTTTATTTTTTAAAAAATAAATTAAATAGACTAGTACATTTAAGTAATTAAACTATGATGCTGTTTATTTTTCACTATTTTCACTTCTGTGGATTTCATCCCACACAATCTTATTTTCCTTATATCCTACAGGTGATTGAGGCTATACTATTTTTAACTCTCCCTCTGACTCATTTCATTTAGTATAATAATCTCCTTTTCCTGACTTCATTTTTTCCTAATGACCGCATAGTATTCTATTGTGTAGAGATGTACCTCTGTTTCTTTAGCCACTCATCTATTGTCAGGCATCTGGGTTGTTTTCAATTTATGACTATTGTAAATAGTGCTGTGATGAACATAGGAGTACAGAGGCAGAGGGCTTTTCTGTATTGTGTTTTTGCATTCCTAGGGTATATCCATAGGAGTGGTATTGCTGAATCATATGAAAGCTCAATTTCTAGTTTTTTTGAATATCCATATTATTTTCCATAAAAGGCTGGACCAGTACATATTTTCCACCAGCAATGAATGAGATTCCCTACCTTCCAGCATCTGTATCAACACTGGTTGTTCTGATTTTTTTGTTGTTGTTTTTGTTCTGGGGTCACACCAGGTGGCGCTCAGGGGTTACTCCTGGCTCTAAACTCAGAAAGAGCTCCTGGCAGGCATTGGGGACCATATGGGATGCCAGGATTCGAACCACCATTCATTCCTGAATTGTCTGTTTGCAAGGCAAACATCCTACTGTTGAGCTATCTCTCTGGCCCCTGTGATTTGTGTTTTTGTGGTGTGAGATGATGACTAGTGATATGGAGCATTTTTTCATGTACCTTTTGGTCATCTGTATTTCTTCCTTTAAGAATTGTCTGTTCGGGGCCGGGCAGTGTCACTGGAGGTAAGGTGCCTGCTGGAGGTAAGGTGCCTGCCTTGCCTGCGCTAGCCTAGGACGAACCGCGGTTCGATTCCCTGGTTTCCCATATGGTCCCCCAACCCAGGAGCGACTTCTGAGTGCATAGCCAGGAGTAACCCCTGAGCGTCACTGGGTGTGGCCCAAAAACAAAAACAAAAACAAAAGAATTGTCTGTTCATTTCTTCTCACCATTTTTTCATGTGGTTAGGTATTTTTTTCTTGTTAAATTCAACCAGTACCTTATATATCTTAGATATTAATCTTTTATCAAATAGTTATTGTATAAATAGTTTCTCCCTTTCTGTGGAGAAACTTTTTTTTTTTTGTATCCTAATCATTGTTTCCATTGAAATGCAGAAGCTTATCAGTATAATGTAGTCCCATTTGTTTATCTCTGCTTCCACTAGCTTGGACAGTGGTGTTTTCTCCTTGAATATGCCTTTAGACTCAATGTTATAGAGTGTTTTGCCTATGTTTTCTTCTATGCACCTTAAAGTTTCAAATCTAATATGAAGGACTTTAATTCATTTTGATTTTTGCATGGTGTTAAGAGAGGTCTAAGTTCTTTTATTTATTTATTTTGCATGTAGCTAATCAGTTTTCCCAACACCCCTTGTTGAAGATGCTTTCCTTGCTCCATTTTGTATTTCTTGGCCCTTTATCAAAGATTAATTGAATGTATATCTTGGGGTTAGACTCAGAAAACTCAAGTCTATTCCATTGATCTGAGGGTGCGTCTTTGTTCCAATACATTGCTGTTTAAATGACTATTGCTTTATAGTACAATTTAAAGTTAATGAAATTGATGCGCCTATCTTCTTTTTGCGATCCTGTTTTTAAGTAAATAATCTATGAGAACTATGAGACTTAAAAAGGATATAATGCTTACCTTCTTATTGACAATGAAAAAAAGGCTGGAATCATCACCAAAAACATCTGGTAAGAGTAAACATGTGGCTGTCATCTTCATATCTGCTAAGGCAAACATTCTTACAAATAAAGTCTCACCATTATCAGCAAAGACAATATTGAAACATCTGAATATAAAAATATTACCTTCTACAGTAAACAAACTAGCTTTCTTAGATCAGATTTTCCCAATCATAATTTTCTTTCAGATGGACATTCAGAATGTCATGTTCTATAGAAAAATTTTTGAATTCTGTTCATTAACCAGGATAATTTTTATCTCAATTTGGTTAGTGATTTGTATTATATATAATAACAAGTTATTAGTTTCTTTTAAAAAAATCGATTGTTCTTTTAAAATGTAAGTTAGCTCCTATATTTAAGTACCTCAACTCTTATTTGATTTGTTTTTTTGTTTGTTTGTTTGTTTTTGGGCCACACCCGGTGACGCTCAGGGGTTACTCTTGGCTATTCGCTCAGAAGTCGCTCCTGGTAGGCACGGGGGACCATATGGGGAACTGGGGGATCGAACCGTGGTCCGTCCTAGGTTAGCGCAGGCACCTTACCTCTAGCGCCACCGCCCGGGCCCCCATCAACACTTATTTGAAAATTTTTTTTCTTTACCATCGATTTTCATTGGATTTTGCTTATTACCAAAACAACTTTTCTAATTATCCTGAGATGATATATGAATGAGACTAGATTGGCTAGCTCAGGTTACTAACTTTTCAACATGTCTTCATCTGTTTCTGCTTTCATTCTTTCTTGAAATGCAATATTGATTGGATTGTCCACGACTGAAAAGGACGTCAGTATATTTTCCGAATACGATTCCACGATGTGCCTTATTTTCTGATAAATATCTGTCCTTGTAAGAAGTTGGAATTCTCTAAACATCTGGAAAAAAAAGGAAGAAAAAAATCACAAGAAAAAGACTCATGTAATCCTAAGGCTTCTGTCATATCAATGTTCCAGCTTAACAGCTTCACAACTATCTTGGAAGAGACACCAAGCCAATGAATCTTACAGGTACACCAGTCTTCAAGCTGAAAATTCTGGGATTACCTCAGGAGGAGTAGGCAGGGTTCTTGCTCTGCTAAGGCCTCAACAGCCACACTCATACTACACAGCCTCTGCCATAAAAACAGTACAGCTTCACTACTTCACAAAAAATCTCCGAAAAGGTGCCAAGCTGATGAAATTCCCAGATATACCAGTCTTGGAACTGAAAACTTTGGGGTCATTTTGGAGTGAATGTGAACAGCCTCCCCCTATCTCACCTCTGGTACTACTGAAAATTGAAGCTATCACACCCACATCTCACTCTCACCCCCATGTAAAGAGCCCAACTTCACAGTTTTGCCACTGATTTCAGAAAAGATGGCAAGTCAAATTGAGGAAATGCACAGGTACTGGTCTTTAGGTTGAAACCTCCAGGGCCTTCTCAGGAGAGAGGGTGGGCCAAGAGTCACCATAGTTCTATAATCCTAGAGCTCCTGGAGAACAAATCCACGTATGTGGTGGTGCAACACATCCAATACTAACAGCACAGTAGGAGTACAGCAAATTAGAAGGAAAAGCAGCATAGAAGTCCACTACACTCAATAAGCAAAAATGTTAATAGAAGGTTCAGTAAGTAACAAACAGCTTAGTAAACCCTCAGACAATAACTTCAATAGCATTGAATTTCACAAATTTTCTTCTTTTTTTTATAAAATATTTAAGTACCATAATTACAAGCATGATTGTAGTTGTGTTGCAGTCATAAAAAGAACACTCTCCTTCACCAATGCAATATTCCCACATCAATGCCTCCACTCCCTCCTTCCCAATCCCTGCCTGTATTCAAGACAGGCATTCTCCTTCTCTCACTCATTAACGTTATCATGATAGTTGTTACTGTAGTTATTTCCCTAACTGCACCACTACTCTTTCTGGTGAACTTCATATTGTGAGCCAGTTCTTCTGGCCCTCATCTCTATTGTCTCTGGGCATTATTACAATAATGTCCTTAATTTGTTTAAATCCATAGATGAGTGAGACTATTCTGTGTCTATCTCCTCCCTCTGACTTATTTCATACAGCATAATAGATTCCATGTACATCTACATATAGGAAAATTTTATGATTTCATCTCTCCTGACGGCTGCATAATATTCCATTGTGCATATGTACCACAGTTTCTTTAACCATTCATCTGTTGAAGGGCATCTTGGTTGTTTCCAGAGTCTAGCTTTTGTAAATCGCACTGCAATGAATATAGAAGTGAGGAAGGGACTTTTTGTGTTGTGTTTTGTGTTCCTATGATATATCCCTAAGAGTACTATAGCTGAAACAAATGGGAGCTCAATTTCCTGTTTTTCTTAAGGAATCTCCATATTGAACAAATTTTATTTTAGTGAAATATTTTTTGATAATTCTACTTACCATTTTATTGTAACAAGCAATATAAAATAAATTACTTTATACTTGTCAAAAGGGCAGGCTTGGGAGTTGGAATAGTTGTTGTCAATGATGAATAGTAGGATTTGTGCTGGAACAATGAATGCCCAAAATCACTATTATAAACAACTTAGTAGATAATCATGTTTAAATACAGTTAGAAAAAGAAAAAATCAACATAGCCAAAATTATACATATTAAGGTTTTTAATTTATATACCTATAAATATGTCTTTTGAAAAATTGCTTTCTCGTTGATTTATAAATCTGTGGAATTCTAGGAAATAAACTCTATTCACCTATATGTGTATAGGTGTCACACACATTTATTTAATTTATAAAAATTACTTATCCCAAATACGAGATAAAGAAGAAATGTAATAGGGAAACTACAAATGGTCAAAGTCATTAGAACTGAAGATTTTGCCTACAAAACTGAGCTTACCTGTGGGAGTTGGGAGGGATGTGAATTGGCTTCTAGAGGTAAATGTGGTGTTAGGATGATGTATACATGAAAAATATGAGTAACCATATTGTAAATCTGGTACCTCGATAAAAAGTATGGTGTTTAAAAAAATCTAAAAAACTAATATCAATACAGAAAGTTAAAAGTTTGAGGTGCTGCTTAGCAAGTTTCTGGGTTAAAAGCAAACAAGCGTGAAGTGGAAACAAAATTTTGCTATGTTTTTAGTAGGATTTTACATTGGAGTGGATATGGTGGGCCATACCTGGCAGTGCTGATGATAGAACCAGAGTTGGTTAGATGCGAAGCAAGCATTTTAACACTTATATTATCTCTCTTTTTTAAATAAAAGCTATACTAAATACTTTAGTAGATTTATTTTATATTATTTATATTATTATGGAGTAGGGCATTTGCCTTGTATGCGACTGACCCAGGAAAGTCCTGCGTTCGATCTCCAGTGTCCAATAAGGTCCCCCAAGTCAGGAGCGATTTCTGAGTGTGAAGCCAGGAGTAACCCCTGAGCATCACTGGGTGTGGGCCAAAAACAAACAAACAAAATAAGTGGGACTGGAGAAGTCAGAGAGATAGTGCAGAAATAGGGTGTTTGCCTTGCACACAGCTGACCCAGGACGGACCTGGGTTTAATCCTCGATATCCTATATGGCCCCATAAGCCAGCAATTTCTGAGCACATAGCCAGAAGTAACCTCTGAGCGTCACTGGGTTTGGCCTCCCCAAAATATAAGTGGGGCTGGAGCGATAGCACAGCAAGTAGGGTTTTTGCATTGCTTGAGGCCAACACAGGACAAACCCTGGTTCAGTTCCCGGCATCATATACAGTTCCCCAAGCTGGCAGGAGCAATTACTGAATGCAGATCCAGGAATAACCCCTGAGCACCACCAGGTGTGACCCAAAAACCAAATAGAATAAAATAAAATAAATAATAAAATATTAAAAAGTAGCCATGGCAAATGTCTAAATCTGTAGAATTAAATGTTAAACATTAAATGAGGTTTCATGAGTATATGCCTATTTGGCCTATCTGATTAATATCTAGGATTTACATTTTGCAGATAATATACATTATTATTTTGCAGTACCCAGCAAGTAATAAAATTTGCTTGGATTTTAGGGTGCATATCTTGCATAAAAAGAAAAAAAATCCTAACCAAAGTATCCTAAAAGGGGAAAAAAAATAGAGACTGTTAGAGACATAAATAAGTGGTCAGAAACAAAATAAATATGAGAAGAAAATTTGACTGTTACTGAAAAATAAATGCTTTTCTTGGGGCTGGAGAGATAGCACAGTGATAGCGCGTTTGCCTTGTGAGCAGCAGACCCAGGACCAAAGGTGGTTCGATGGCATCCCATATGGTCCCCCATGCCTGCCAGGAGCGATTTCTGAGCAAAGAGCCAGGAGTAACCCCTGAGCACTGCTGGGTGTGGCCCACAAACAAAATAAAAAAAAAAAAAGCTTTTCTGAAAAACCCTTTCTTCAAAATTTACATTTCATGCTACTAAGCAAGATTTTCTTTTAGAATTCTACTCCCACTAGCCACACCTAATATTTCTTTTATAAAATGTTTCTTTTTATGAAATTTTTATGAAATGTTTCTTTTATAATACAACAATATTATACAACTTGGGAATCAATGTAATCTTTTCCTTCCTCCACATTCTGAAAAGGACAGTATTACATTAGTCACTGGTTATCATCACCCCTTGACTATTTTTTGATAGATCATAAATTATGAACACTGTTGCCTCAAGTTACCAGAGAAGGTCAAACATTTTATATGTTGGTTCCCCAGTCTTTAGGGAAACCTGAATCTGAAGGCAGTAGGATGGTTATTAGAACCTATTTCTGAAATTCTTTTTTTTTTTTTTTTTTTTTTTTTGGTTTTTGGGTCACACCCGGCAGCGCTCAGGGGTTACTCCTGGTTCTACAGCTCAGAAATCACTCCCGGCAGGCTCGGGGGACCATATGGGATGCCAGAATTCAAACCACCGAACATCTGAATGCAAGGCAAATGCCTTACCTCCATGTTATCTCTCTGGCCCCTACTTCTGAAATTCTTAAGTAGTAGTGACTGTAGACCCTGGGACCTCACATCTGTTGAGCATCCCGCCCACTGCCACTGCACTGCTACCTAGGTTTATTTCCCTTACAAGAGGAAAGACAGGAATCCTTTAGGGAAGAAAATACCTGGGAAGGGCACTTCAAGAAAGGAAACATTTTCAGAATATCCTTCAGAGGTATTCTGCTGTTGATCAGCTTTCTTCTTATTTCCAAAGTCTGTCTCATTCTCTTATCAATTTCTCTCCAGTCCTTTTCTATTCTCTCATATTCTTGTTGGAACCAATGAATATGTTCTTTCACCTCAGAATCAAAACAAACACCTTCTTCCTGCAAGATATTTTCAATATGTCAATATGATTCATTTTTCATGTGCCAACTTAGCACTTCATGAACACTTATAAATAAATATATAACATATATAATAAATATATACATATTTACTTGTTTGGGGGTCACACTCAATGAGGCTTAGGACTTACTCCTGGCTCTGTGCTCAGGAATTATTTCTGGGTTGGGGGAACATAAAGGATGCTAGTGATTGAAGCTCGTTTAGTAACATGCAGAACAAGCAGCCTACCTTTTGTACTATCATTCTGGCTTTAAGATATGATAATTATTACACATAATAAGATCAACCTCGCCTTATATAATATAGAATGCTCTATGTATGTGTATTTGTGTACTTATATAGTGGACATAATTAAAAACAACCAAAAAAATGACTCTTATGGTGTGTAATGGTGTATGATCATGAACATAGTTAAAAGTATAGCCATTAATAAACTAATTGCATAGGACATTAGCAAATGCAATCATTAACATACTGAAAAAATCAAATAATAACTCTTGATAATAATTTGTTCTGTTAGGAGATCTATGAAATATTTCATTTCCACTGTGCTATTGCTCTAGCCCCAACATAAATTTTTATTTGATTTTTTTCAAAATAATTTTGAGGATTACACAAATTTATTCTAAAATTTCTGAAAGGCAAAAAAGCCTCAGACACTAAAATTATACATTATAATACAAAGTAATACATTGACAATAACTGAAAAGCATCAAAATACTTTGCAACTGTAAATAAGAAATGTTGGAATTCACAAGGGGATTGATAACTTTTATTAGTGGAACATACTAGAGAAATTTCTAGTATGCAGAGTTATAGAAATAATAGAAATCACATTAAAAGTCCCAGGAAGAAAGAACTTTTATAAAAAGACAGGGAACTGTGCTTCGGCAGCACATATACTAAAATTGGAACCTGCGCAAGGATGACACACAAATTCGTGAAGCGTTCCATATTAAAAAAAAAAAAAAGACGGGAATTAAGGGATGAAGTGTTTTAAGATTCGAGGGACACTCAGGTGATGATAGGGAGCAACTCTGTGCTTGGGAGTCACTCTTGGTGGTTCTCCTTGAATCTTGCGCTACTGTGAAAAAGCATGGATTTCCTCAACACCAAACATGCTTTGCATGTGCTCAGGCTTTTGAGTTATCTCTTTGGTACATGTATGGTGAATTTGTGGGGTGGGTTGGGCCACACCCAGTCATGCTCAGGGGTTACTCCTAACTATGGGCTCAGAAATCACTCCTGGCTCAGGGACCATATGGGGCGCCGGGGGATAGATCTGTGGCCTGTCCTAGGTCAGCTGTGTGTAAGGCAAACATCCTACTGCTTGCACAACTGCTCCGTATGCATGTGAATTATAAAGAATAGATCAGTAAGTCATATTTCATTTGCTCTACTATATATTCCTGATTAATGTTAACTGTGACATTATTAAGGCAAAATGCACCAATGGGATAAGTTTATTTATTTATCAGGAGAAATAGCTAACTGAATTACAATTTTAATTTCTCATCTGTTGAATAATTTATTATTAGAGCTGAAAGAAAATTAGAAATTGCCTGCTCCATGCCTGTCACTTGACTGTGAGGAGAATCTTGGAACTCTCATATACTTTCCCAAGTATAGAAATAGAAGTTCTTATCTTGGTGGAACCCCCCACTTCACTAAAGAAATGGATGTCTTGCGGAAAAGACCAGGTCTTTAGCAGAGTACAATATGATTTGAAGACTAGCAGATGAGAAACATCTGAACCATACAGCAACAGTGTTGACGTGATCAAAGGAAGTAGACATTAGGCAGGGAAGAAATAGATCACTGTGGTCAAAGAATGCAAGGCATACAATCATTTAAAGAAGCATAAATGGGATTTGTGACTTCAAAGGAATCAGCATAAATTATCCAGACCATTAACTCAAATTGGATGCAAAAAAAACTGAAGAAATCATTCCATGTTTC
>PVKC010012182.1:0-23996 GCA_004027635.1 Crocidura indochinensis
TGGGGGGGGGGGCGGGAGGTTACAGCCCATGGCGCTCAGGGGTTATTCATGGCTCTGCACTCAGAAATCACTCCTTGTAGGCTGGGGGGACCATATAGGATGCAGATTCGAACCTGGAATCAGTCCTGGATCAGCTGTGTGCAAGGCAAATGCCCTACCGCTGTGCTATCGCTCCGGCCCCCAGAGAGCTGTTTTCTAAAGTTCTCTTCTATATCTCTTTTCATTTCCTCCATTCTACAATGAGGCATTTTCCTACATTGAATTGGTGGGGTTCATGAAAGCTGATCATATTTGTACCTTTCCTATGATTACATAGGAATGATATAGATACATTTATTACCCAGATGGAAGTTCATTTAATACCAATTAAAAATAAAAAGGTTGTTTAAAAAGACATATGGTTATATCATGTTCTAAGAGATATTTTGTGTAAGTTCTATTGGGGTTTGGGGAGAATAAAAGCAATGAAAGATGACAGCAAGGTCTGTGAGTCTAAACAGCTTAAAGAATAAAATTCCTATTATTATTGGGGCTGTACAGAAAGTATGTAGTGGCTCTGATTCTTTGCTTAGGGATGACTCTTGGTAGTACTCAGGGATCTAACAGGAGTCAGCTGCATGCAAGGCAAATGCTTAACCCCAATAGTATCTCTTCATCTCAAAGTCACTATTATAAAATATTTGCTCAGGAAAATGTCAAAATGTGTTACTACCTAAAATTACATCTGCATAAAAAGTAGACCCTTCACAGAAAATATTAATTTATAGTATAATTGTCACAACTGTAAATTGATTTTTTTCTAATTCACTCATCTATTTAAAACTTTGATAATCCATACCATAAATAATATTTACAATTTCATGATATATTTATGTATGAAATATACTTCTCTCATATACTTTTATGATCATAATAAGTTATTTAAAAATAATGTACATTTTAATTGCATTACATTTATCTAAGAGTCCAAAATTATCAACTTTAAAATAAAATTAGAACATTTGTTACCTTTATTTATATGAAACATTGAGATGTACAAAGTTATTCATAGTTAAAGATTAGACATACATGGGACCTGCAAGGTGACGCTAGAAGTAAGGTGTCTGCCTTGCAAGCACTGGCCAAGGAAGAACTGCAGTTCGATCCCCCGGCATCCTATATGGTCTCCCCAAGCCAGGGGCAATTTCTGAGTCATTAGCTAGGAGTAACCCCTGAGTATCAAATGGGTGTGGCCGAAAAACCGAAAAAAAAAAAAAAGATTAGACATACAATGTTTCAGCACCAATCCCACACCAATGTCAACCTCCATTCACCAATGTTTCCTGGGTCCATCTATTCTACAACTCTCTCCTGTTCCAGTCTACCATTGTAACAGGCACCTTTTAAAATTTTGGTTGTTAAAGTTTGGGCCTCATGATTTCATTATCATTGATTCCATGATTTGGATATTTAGCATTGTCCTTCCATAACATTACCAATGCACTTGAGTCCCCTTGACACTTGTCCCCTGGTATTTCATATCTGTCTTTTTTTTCCACTCTATTTCTTTTTTTCTCTGTAATATACTTTGGGGCCAAAGAAAACCACAATTTAAACCATTGTATTGCTTTGTGCAGTTATACTGAATATCACAGAAGTGATATTATACAATATTTATCCTCCTTCTCTGGATTATTAATTTAACATAATTATTCTAGTTCCATCCATGTCACATAATTGCAAATTGTATGATTGCATCATTCCTTACAGATATGTAGTACTCCATTATGTGTGTGTGTGTACCACATCTTCATGATCCATTCATCTATTTTTGGACATATAGATGAATTCAAACTCTTTAGTTATTGCAATGAGTGATGTGATGAATAATAATGTGCATATATCCTTGTATGGATGTTATTTTGTCAAAATAACAGAAGTATTTGAGTATCTAAACCAAAAAGATTAGATCACATGGCAGCTCAATTCTGAGTTTACTGAGAACTCTCAATAATTTTTATAGGAATTGAACCAGATTTTTCCACCAGCAGTGGATGAGAGTTCTTTTTCCACACATCCTGCCAACATAGATAGTTGCCAGTATTTTTTATTTGGGCCATCCTCACTGGTTTAAGATGATACCTCGTTGTCATTTTAATTTGGGTTTCGCTTAAGAAAAATGATGGTGAGCATTTTTTTCATGTGCCTGTTGGCCATTTGTCTTCCTCAGAGAGGTGCCTGTTAATTTCCTCATCTTTGTGAGTAATTTGTATATCTTAGATATCAACCCTGATATAGAGTGTAAATATTTTCTCCAACTCCGCTAGCTGTATTTTAGTTTTAGCCCATGTCTGTTTGGCCATACAGAAACATTTAAGGTTGATATAGTGTAGTCCCATTTGTTCAGTTTTGATTCTGTAGCCTTAGCCATTAGAATTATGTTTGAAAACTCCTTTGAGGTCTAGGTCTTGGAGTTTTCTGTTAATGTTTTCAGATCTGATCTCAAGGTCCTTGATCCACTTTGACATATTTTTGTGTAAGGTGATATATGTATTCAATTTTAATTTATTTTTTAATATCTTTATTTATAAAATTTGATTACAAACATGATTGTAGTTGGGTTTCAGTCATATAAAGAACACCTCCCTTCACCAGTGCAGCATTCCCATCACCAATCTCCCACATCACTACACTCTGCCTGTATTTGAGAGAGACTTTCTACTTCCTTCATTCATTCACATTGTTATGTTAGTTGTCAGTGTAGTCATTACTCCAACTGCACTCACCACTATTTCCGGTGAGCTTCATATTGTGTGATCTGGGTCATGCAACTCTCATACTCTATTGTCACTGAGATTTATTACAAAAATGTCTTATTTTTCTTAAAATTCATAAATGAACAAGACTATCCTGTGTCTATCCCTCTCCCTCTGACTTATTTCACTCAGCATACTAGATTCCATGTACATCCATGTATAGGAAAATTTCATGACTTCATCTCTCCTGACAGCTACATAGTATTCCATAGTGTATATGTACCACAGTTTCTTTAGCCAGAAGCCCTGTTGAAAGACATCTCAGTTGTTTCCAGACTCTGGCTATTGTAAATGAATGAGTATAAGTGTGCAATGAATATAAGTGCAATGAATATAAGTGTGAGGAAGGGATTTTTTATTATATTTTTGTCTTCCTAGGGTATCTAAGAATGGTATAGCTGGATCATATGGAAGTTCAATTTCCAGATTTTTGAGGAATCTCCATATTGTTTTCCATAAAGGTTGGAGTAGATGGCATTCCCATCAGCAGTGAATGAGAGTCCTTTTCTCTCCATATCCCCTCCAGCACCAATTGTTCTTATTCTTTTTGATATGTGCTAGTCTTTGTTGTGTGAGATGATACCTCATTGTTGTTTTGACTTGCATCTCTCTAATGATTAGTAATGTGGTTATTTTTTTCATGTGTCTTTTGGCTATTTGTATTTCTTCTTTTAAAAAGTGTCTATTCCACTGATGTGAGTATCTGTCTTTATTCCAATACCATGCTGTTTTGATAACCATTGCTTTGTAATACAGTTAAAAATGGGGAAAGCAAAGCATCCATATTCTTTTTCCTAAAGATTGCTTTAGCTATTCGTGGGTGTTTATTGTTCCAAATAAATTTCAGAAGTGTTTGGTCCACTTCTTTGAAGAAGGTCATGGGTATATTTAGAGGGATCACATTAAATCTGTACAATGCCTTGGGGAGTATTGCCAACTTTGATTTTTACATATGGTTATATAATTTTTCCAACACCATTTATTGAAGAGGCTGTCTATTCCTTTTCAAGTTCTCAGCTCCTTTGTAAAAATTAGTTGACCATGTATTTGAGGGTTTGTCACTGGATATTCTATTCTGACTTTGTCTGAAAGTCTGTCATTGTTCAATACTATGCTGTTTAATCCCCAGCAACCCATATGGTCCCCTAGCCTGCCAGGAGTAACCCCTGAGTGCTGCCAGGTGTGGCCCCAAAACTCCTATATAAATATATATGGAAAAGTTTTGCATAATGATATCTATCACCTCATATAAAAATTCCCAAGTTTGGCCGGGCGGTGGCGCTGAAGGTAAGGTGCCTGCCTTACCGCGCTACGGACCGCGGTTCGATCCCCCGTGCCCCATATGGTCCCCCAGGCCAGCCAGGGGCGACTTCTGAGCGCATAGCCAGGAGTAACCCCTGAGCGTCACTGGGTGTGGCCCAAAAAACCAAAAAAAAAAAAAAAATTCCCAAGTTTAGGGCCGGAGAGATAGCATGGAGGTAAGGCATTTGTCTTTCATGCAGAAGGTCATTGTTTCAAATCCCAGTGTCCCATATGGTCCCCAGAGCCTGCCAGGAGTGATTTCTGAACATGGAGCCAGGAGTAACCCCTGAGCGCTGCTGGGTGTGACCCAAAAAACAAAACCATAAACAGAAACAGAAATTCCCAAGTTTAGTTGTTAGATGGTGCTGAGAAACTGTATATTCACTTGCATAAGTAAATAAATTGGACCATTATCTTACATCATATGCAGATAGCTTAAAAGATATTGGTAGTATTGTGGTGAACCTAGTTACATTCCAAAATGAATGAAAGATCTTTATATTGAATCAAAATTCATTAAATACATTTAGAAACAAGTAAAACTCCCCATGATATGGATCTCAAAGATGTATTCAATAATAATAAAGGCAAAAATAAACAATTGGGAATATATCAAACTAAATATTTTTGCACAATCCAAGAAACTAGGGCTAACATAAAGTCATCCTACTGAATGGGAGAAAATATTTTCACACCATACTTTTAGTAAAAGATTAATATCCAAGATATTTAAAATATTAAAATTTCATGGAAAAAATCATCAAAAATGGAATGAGGTTACAAATAGGCACACCTTTGAGGATTTATATAGATGGCCAATAGGCATATGAAAATGTGTTCAACATCTTATTTATCAGGGAAGTGAAAATTAAAACAATAAAATTCCACCTAATACAGGTGATAAAGGCCTATGCCAAAAACACTAAAACAACCAGTGTAGGTGATGATACGGAGAAAAATAAACCTTTAATCACATTGGTAGGACTGATGTCTAGTAAACTTTCTGGAAGATAATTTGTAGATTTTTTTCAAAAGTTAAAAATAGAACTCCTGTGTCCCCCCATGTCATTCTAATTCTTTGCATCTAACATAAAATAGTAGTTAAAAGAGATAGATGAACAGCTATGTGCATTGCAGCACTATTTGCAACAACCTGGCAACAATTATAATTATTTACAATGTTTATAATAAAATATGAAGGTAACTTGTGTCCAATGATAGAAGAGTAAGTAAAGTCATGATACATATACACAAAGGAACACTACACAGATGTAAGAAAAGATAGAATCTTGTCTTTCTGCTATAACTTAGATGGCACTAGAGAGGGTCATGCTAATTGAAATTGGGCCAGAGAAAAAGACAAATACCAGGTGACTTCATTCATAAGCAGTAAATAAAGAAACTTTTAAAAAATAATCAATTCCTAAAGACAGAATCCCTTGATTACAAAAAAAAATCCCCAGATTCCTTTGACCAAAGGACTGTTATCAGATGGGGGTGGAGGGAAGAGGGAAAGTCGAAGGATAAGACTGGAGGACCAGAAGTGACGTCTGGATAGTGGTAGATGATCTTTTGCACTCTGGTGACATGAAGTGTAGTAATTTTATTCATTACAAGCATTATCATAAAAACTACTGTAACTATGTTGCCTCAACTAGGAAAATAATTTTTGTGGGGTTTTTTTGTGTTATAAAAAATTTTAGAGTGTATTCCTTTATTATATAACAATTTCTGGAGCTAGAGAAGTTTGGGGCCACATTTTGCAGTGCTCAGAACTAAAAACCAGAGCTCAGAGATCATTTGTACCAATAATCAGGGAACTTTATGTGGTACTGAGGATCAAACCATGGTCAGCAGTATGGAAGGCAAATGTTTTACCTCCTGCACTATCACTCCAGCCCAACACTTTTTGAACTAAAATTTCTTATATTCCAATCAGAATATCTCCATCCCGTTTATATTTAAAAAATTGGAAATGTATTGCTTGTACATTTCTAGAATTTAAAATGTGCTTTAAGCTATTAAAATATTTGCTAGAGCAATCCTTGGGCAAAGGAATATGGGAGACATCACTTTCCCAACTTTAAATTGTATTACAAAGCTATAGTCATTAAAATAGCATGGTATTAGAATAAATACAGAACCTCAGATCAATGAACTAAACTTGAGTATTCAGAGAATGTTCCCCAGACATACAATCAATTCATCTTTGGTCAAGAAAGGGTCAAGAAATCCAAATTGGAGCAAGGAAAGCCTCTTCAACAAATGGTGTTGGCACAACTGGTCAGCCACTTGCAAAAAAGCAAACTCAGACCTCCAACTATCACCATGCACAAAGGTCAAATCCAAATGGTTTAAAGATCTTAATATCAAACCTGAAACAACATGTAGGTATTACACTCCATGACATTGAGACTAAAGGCATCTTTAAGGGGGAAACAGCACTCTCCAAACAAGTGAAAGCCGAGATAAACAGATGGACTATATTATGCTGAGAATCTTCTGCACCTCAAAGGAAATAGTGCCTAGAATACAATAGCCACCCACTGAAGGGGAGAAACTATTCACCCAACAATAATCAAATATGGGCCTAATATCCAAAATATACAAGACACTGACAGAACTGAACAAGGAAAAGCATCTAATCCCATAAAATTGGGGAGAAGAAATGAACGATTTCTCAAAGAATAAACTCAAATGGCCAAAAGACACATGAAAAAATATCCACATCACTAATCATCAGAGAGAGAGAGATGCAAGTCAAAACAACAATGAGGTATTATCTCACACAACAGAGAATGGCACATATCACAATGAACAAGAACAATCGGTGCTAGAGGGGATGTGGAGAGAAAGAAACTCTCATTCACTGCTGGTGGGAATACCATCTAGTCCATCCAGCCTTTATGGAAAACAATGTGGAGATTCCTCAAAATACTGGAAATTGAACTCCATTATGATCCAGCTATACCACTCCTAAATACCCTAGGAACACAAAAATACAATTCAAAAATCCCTTCCTCACACCAATATTCATTGCAGCACTATTTATAATAGCCAGACTCTGGAAACAACCGAGATGTCCTTCAACAGGGAATCTGGCTAAAGAAACTATGGTACATATACACAGTGGAATATTATACAACCATCAAGAGATGAAGTCATGAAATTTTCCTATATATGGATGTACATGGAATCTATAATGCTGAGTGAAATAAATCAGAAGTAGAAAGCTAGACACAGAATAGTCTCACTCATCTATGGGTTTTAAGAAAAATAAAAGACATTGTTGTAATAATTCTCAGAGACAATAGAGATTGATAGCTGCATGGTCCAGCTCATGATATGAAGTTCACCACAAAGATTGATGAGTGCAGTTGAGAAATAAGTACACTGATAACTATCATGACAATGTGAAATAATGAGGCAAGTAGAAAGTCTGTCTCAAATACAGGTGGGGAGTGGGGGGGTGTGTGAGGAGGAGGGAGTTTTGGGACATTTGTGATGGGAATATTGCACTGGTGAAGGCAGGTGTTCTCTATATGACCGAAAACCAACTACAATCATATCTGTAATCAAGGTGCTTAAATAAAGATATATTTAAAAATCGGAAATGTGGGGGCCGGGCGGTGGCGCTGGAGGTAAGGTGCCTGCGCTAAGTTAGGACGGACCTTGGTTCGATCCCCGGTTCCCCATATGGTCCCCCGTACCTGCCAGGAGCGACTTTTGAGCGAATAGCCAGAAGTAACCCCTGAGCATCACCGGGTGTGGCCCAAAAAACCAAAAAAAAAAAATCGGAAATGTATTGCATGTACATTTCTGGAATTTAAAACGATGCTTAAAACTATTAAAATATCATATAACTATAATTTACAGAGATAAAAAAAGTCTTACAGGGATATAAATTTTGTCAGGCTTCATGTTTTTCCTCCATTAGGACATGAAAATAAATAAATAAAATTATGAACCATAAACTCAGATTTCCTGTTTCACCAATAGCAATGATTTTCTCTCTCCCCAAATCTCAGTAAACTTACTGTATACTTTTTATTTTTATCTTTGTTTTATTTTCACACTCTCTATATTGTTTTCAACTCATTGTCCAAGTAAGGCCTCAAGTAAAGATTTTTATTTTAATTTTCTTAATATTTTCTAAGAATTGAACCAAAATAGAGAATTTTTGAAGTACTCAAAATCTGGTTTTTATTTTATGTGATGATACATCTGTCAACTGCCTTTGAAAACTTAGCAGACCAAGGCTCAGAAAGATAGTTTTACAGTAGTAAACCTTTTTGCTTTCATTCAGCAGACCCTGGTTAAACTTCTGGTACCATATAATCCCCATTACCCCTGAAAATCAGAGGGATGTCTGAGAATAGTTGGGTATGATCCAAGGAAAGAAAGAAAAGAAAGACAGAGAAAGAAAAAAAGAAAAAGAAAGAAAGAGAAAGAAAGAAAAAGAAAGAGAGAAAGAGAAGAAAGAAAGAAAGAGAGAGAGAAAGAAAAAGAAAGATATGCACCATTTCACACCAAAAAGAGTGGTGCACATCACAAAGAATGAGAACAAGCAGTGCTGGCGGGAATGTGGAGAGAAAGGAACTCTTTTTTTCACTGCTGGTGGGAATGCCATCTAGTCCAACCTTTATGGAAAGCAATATGGAGATTCCTCCAAAACCTAGAAATTGAACTCCATATGATCCAGCTATACCACTCCTAGGGATATACCCTAGGAAAGCAAAAATACAATACAAAAATCCCTTCCTCGGGGCCGGAGAGGTAGCATGGAGGTAAAGCGTTTGCCTTTCATGCAGAAGGTCATCAGTTCGAATTCCGGCGTCCCATATGGTCCTCCGAGCCTACCAGGAGTGATTTCTGAGCGTGGAGCCAGGAATAACCCCTGAGTGCTGCTGGGTGTGACCCCCCCCCACAAAAAAAATCCCTTCCTCACACCTATATTCATTGCCGCACTATTTACAGTAGCCAGGTTGAAAACAACCAAGATGCCCTTCAACAGATGAATGGCTAAAGAAACTATGGTACATATACACTATGGAATATTATGCAGCCATCAGGAGAGATGAAGTCATGAAATTTTCCTATACATGGAAGTACATGGAATCTAGTATGCTGAGTGAAATAAGTCAGAGGGAGAGAGATAGACATAGAATAGTCTCACTGATGTGTGGGTTTTAAGAAAAATAAAATACATTTTTGCAATAATTCTCAGAGACAAAGAGAGGAGGGCTGGAAAGTCCAGCTCACAACATGAAGCTCACTGGAAATAGTGGTGAGTGCAGTTAGAGAAATAACTACACTGAGAACTATCATAACAATGTGAGTGAACGAAGGAAGTGGAAAGCCTGTCTAGAGTTCAGGAAGGGATGGGTGGGGAGAAGGGAGAACTGGAACATTGGTAGTGGGAATGTTGCACTGGTGAAAGGGTGTGTTCTTTACATGACTGAAACCCAACTACAATCATATTTGTAATCAAAGTGTTTAAAGATAGTAATAAAAATATTTAAAAAAGAAAGAAATGAAAGAGACAAAAGGCAAGAAAGAAATCATTTAAATGTTTCCCTAAGGCTTTCTGGGATAAGCATCTCTTTGCTGGACTCATTCTAGTGACTGATGTTCTGAGTCTTATATGAAGCTTCATCTGCATGACAGATAGAAGAGGATGTAAACAAGTTTCCAGATAGGTCTTAGCAAAATTTTTATTTATGAATATTTAAATTCTGTCATTAATCCAAGCTGACTGAAGGTGGCCAGTTTGGGTATAACTCATGATATAGACGAGTGACCAAAATTTCTTTTCACCAAAAAAAGATTCAAAGAGTGGTCTCTATGAGCTATTTAGAAAAGATCCTCACTAAAAAATAAATTTCCATTTTTTCAAATATACTTACAAATCCACACAGTTACTTAATTTCCAAAAATTTTAGCAACTCCACAGATGGATTTAAAACAATTTCTAATGGGTGTAACTTAAGATGGAACAGATGACTATACCAACATTAATCAACCTCTTCCAAACTGCAAATTAAATATGAAACAAATCAAACACTGCATTTCTTCACAGATGTTAAGCAAAACATATTCATTCTTACTCCTATAATTACAGCATTAGGAGAGATTTACCAACATCAACGTAAATAAAAACATACCAAAAGAAAGCTGATGAAAAACTAACAAGGGACTGAATAATAATTTCATAAAAATCTTACAGACATAGGATCTCTTATTGATTTTAATTATATATTCATTAGATTCAGATTGAAAGAGGTCTGGTGTTAGAATTAAAATGCAACTCTTGGGTGATACATTTTACTACACAGTTTCCATAAATTCATCTCCAGCATCTGCAGCTGATTCTTTTTTTATCACAAATTTTGTTTGTTTGACCAACTTTTACTGGGGCTTTTTAGTCCCAGAAACACACACACACACACACACACACACACACACACACACACACACACACACACACACACTCTCTCTCTCTCTCTCTCTCTCTCTCTCTCTCACATCACCCCACATCACATCACACATCAATAAGGATATTCTAAATCTAAGCTGTTGAGAGCAAGTGTTACAAATTCACCTTCACCATCAGGATTATATTCGGTACAAAAAAATAAATTTCATTTGTGATTCCCTGTCAGTGATACTCTAATAGGACTTAATGAAGACAAATGATAGTCCAAGAAGACTAATCTTTCAATAGAATTACTAGAAAGCATTCTACTCCTGCATTTCTAAGGCTCATTGGACTCTACCACACTAAGTCATGGCAGCATTGCCAACAACTTAGCAAGTCATCACTTATATTTTCTCAATCATTAAACAACAGCCAATCAAAATGTCTTGATATCACTGCTCACGACTCTCAGTAGAACAGAATGATAGAGCAGCGGTAAATCAAAGCTATAACTACTTCAGCTCCAGCCAGTCTGTCTCCACTCAAAGTGCCCGTTTAGCTGGGAAACAGCAAAATTTATAGCCTGGACTTTTATTGTATGGTGCTTTAACACTACGAGAAACCCTGTACTCATGTCTAAAATTCTTTAAAAAGGGCAGACCTTCAATTTGTTATTACCTGTAGCTGAATTTAGTAGCCTAAATGGCAATAGGTCTGAGATTCATCACTCTGACAGTTCGCAAATGTCTTCAACTATTTTACTTTTGATGATGCCATAGGTTAAGAAATGATTGTAGCAATAATTCTGTCCCCTTTATTCTTTTTCATTATGTAAAACATATTTGTTAAGAATTCCAGATGATTAATATATTCAGGGACTCACTTTTATAAAGGTAATATACAACATCTATATCTCTCTCACTCTCACTCGCTCATTTACTGAGAGCTTTGTTGATGAGACTTATGTTGAAATCTATGAAAAATCTTGACTTCCTTTATTTATACACTCAGGAGTTCTTCCCTGGTTTATATAAAATTCCGTGCTCCTTCAATACCCCAAGTACACATATACATACACATTCTATCTCATTTTTCTACTTTATTCTTTCTCTCTAGAAGTTTTCACTATTCAATATAATATCTACAGAAATGTTTCCTTAGTAATTTTGCGAATAATCTTATTTATTAAAAGTAAGCTTCATAAAGACAGGGAAGTTCTTTTGGGGTGAGATCTTGGGTTTTTTGTTTGTTTGTTTGTTTGGTTTGTTGGTTTTGGTTTTTGGGTCACAGCTGGATGTGCTCAGGGGTTAATCCTGGCTCTGTGCTCAGAAATCGCTCCTGGTAGGCACAGGGGACCAAATGGGATGCCAGGGTTCGAACCAACATCCATCCTGGGTCAGCTGCTTGCAAGGCAAATGCACCATCTCTGTGCCATCTCTCCCACTCTATGGGATCTGATTTTTATGTTTTGGAGTCACACCCACAGGTGCTCAGGACTTTTTCCTGGCTCTACATTCAGGGATCTTTCCTGGCAGGCTCAGGGATCAAATAAGTGTCCATCACATGCAGGGCAAACACCATACCCTGCTGTACTCTTGATCTGACCTCAGGACAGAGATGTTTTTGTATGTTATTTTTCTATATCTTCAGTGCCCATTTTAAGGTATGATGCATAGTAGGTGTTCGATATTTCTTTTTGAATTACTATGTAATCATTATCATGTTATCCAAGAATGAAAATCGAATTTATTTTAAATATATTAGCACTATTTTTTGTTTCATTAGTACTGTAGCCAAGGAAACATAATTAAAAAGACTGGAGGGGGTAGAGTTAATATCCAGATAGAAAGATGAGATATTTCTCACTCTTGCTTAGCTATCCAAATTAAGGTTAGAGTTTCAACAACTCCTGATTAGTGGCCTGTTATGAAAATTATGTTATAAATCAGTTTCCACTGATGCAGGTGAAAAGTTGGAGGGAAGTTATTGGTTTCAGTCCTGGGCTGCCATCTGTGGGGGGCCAATTTTGTTTCAATTTCTTCCCTAAGACTTGAGCATGACTGGACATGGCTACAGGTGCCATGCTAGGAATGTACTAGTCACAGCATAAATCTTCCAAATCAGTTTTTGTTTCCCAGAAACAAAGGACACTAGAGTATTTCCTATTTCTTATCAATCATAAGTCATGATTTAAGGCTTTGATTACTCTCTATTGCATCTTTTCCTTCTTGAAGTATTTCCTCCTGGGTTTTCCCAAAAATCACCTAGAATATCAGAGCTGCCTCGACCTTTGTCTCTTCAGCTCATGCCCCATCCATTCTATCAAATCTCACTTAATCTAGTTCTGGTAACAAATCTGACCAATTTCTCCTGAGAATAAGAGGGAATGAATATATTACCGAATCAAATAATTACCTGTGATTTAAAAACTTAGCCTCAAGGTGACTGGTAGACTAATCAAATTCCAACTATTCTTCTCTAATCCTAACCCCATCTGGGCCATAAAAGCAATAAAAGTGATGAATCTGGCGAGAAGGAGTTTTCACAGCCTTCCAATTTAATCTACAAAAGTAGCACCATCAGAAATAAATTCTATCATAGGTGGTAGGTATTAGGAGGTAATTTTACACCTATTAAGGGGTCAGTAAGCTTTATCTAGAGAGGAACAAAAGCAAGTATTTTAGACTAATAGGCTACACTTGACTCTTCCATAGCAGTCTAAATATAGCTAACCATGACAAAAGGCCAATTACAGGTTACAAAAATCACCAAAACATCTTATTACAAAAGGACAGACTATAAGTCAGGTTTTGTGGACTCTACCTTCCATCCATGAATAAGATTTTCTCAACATGATATCCTTTAGTTGCATTCTTGTGGCAGCAAATTGCATACTTTTATCTTTTATTATACTTGAATAGTATTCCACTCTGTATATACAAAAACCACATTTATTTTTCTAGCCATCTGTTCTTGAAAACTTGGGTTATTTCCAGATCTTGGTTATTGTAAATAGTTTGGCAGCAAACATAGAAATGCAAATGTCTTTTTCAAAATACAGGATTTGGGCCCTTCAGATAAATATCAAGAAGCAAAATTTCTAGGTCAAACTCTTAGTTTTTTTAGATATGTCATTATAATTGTCCAGTTTGAACCAAATGACATTTTCATCAGTGTTTGTAAGGATTGCTTTTTCCTCACATCCACACCAGAACTGTTTGCTGTTGTTCCTCTTGATGAGTGCTAGTCTCATTGGTCTGAGATGATACCTCATAATTGTTTTGATTTGCACTTCCCTGATGATCAATAATCAGAACATTTTCTCATGTACCTTTTGACTAATATTTGTCTTCTTTAAGAACTTGTTTATCTAGAGCAGTGGTCCTCAAACTAAGGCCTGCGGGCCACATACTGTATTTGTTCCCATTTTGTTTCTTCACTTCAAAATAAGATATATGCAGTGTGCATAGGAATTTGTTTGTAGTTTTTGATTTTACTATAGTCCGGCCTCCAATGATCTGAGGGACAGTGAACTGGCCCCCTGTTTAAAAAGTTTGAGGAGGGGCCGGAGAGATAGCATGGAGGTAAGGCGTTTGTCTTTCATGCAGAAAGTCATCGGTTCGAATCCCCGTGTCCCATATGGTCCCCCGGGCTTGCCAGGAGCAATTTCTGAGCATGGAGCCAGGAGTAACCCCCCCAAAAAAAATGTTTGAGGACCCCTGATAGAGGCTGGAGAAGCAATGCAAGTGGTAGGCCTTTTACCTTACACGTGCTAACCTAGGACGGACCGTGGTTGGATTCCCTGGCATTCCATATGGTCCCCCCAAGCCAGGAGCAATTTCTGAGTCCTTAGCCAGGAGTAACCCCTGAGAATCACTGGGTATGATTCCCCAAGAAACAAAAGAAGTTGTTTATCTATTCCCCCATTTTGGGTAGAATCACTGTTTTGTTATTGGTATGTTTTACAAGTGCTTTACATAGTTTGTATACTGACCCTGTCAGATAAGTGATAAGCAAATACTTTATCTAATCTGTAGAGTATCTTTTTATTCTAAACATCATTTCTTTCATTATACAAAAGCCTCTTAATTGATGTATTCTCATTTGTTTATTTTCTTCCAATTCATAGAAGCCCATGGGATTTTAGGTGCCAGACCTGGAAACTCCATTTCCCAGAATGTTACTGTCCGGAATTCAGCAACATTCCCCTTTAACAGTAAGGAGTACTAGGAAGTAAAGTCAGCAGGGCATCCAAGATAATGCCAATATCCCAGTGAATATGGAGTAATATCCCAGTAATATGGAGTCAGTGAAGCCTGCTTCCATATCTCTTTATGTATGATCTTGCTTCAGTGTCCCCAGGAAGTTCAAGCCACACTATCTTTAGTGCACCCCACACTGCTATCCTCAGTTTTCCCTCATGAAGCTCCAACAAGAGATGCTGCTGATTCATTTCACTGTGTCCTCTGGATGACTCTAAAGAACTCTGAAGAAACA
Source organism: Crocidura indochinensis (assembly GCA_004027635.1). Lineage (NCBI taxonomy): Eukaryota > Metazoa > Chordata > Mammalia > Eulipotyphla > Soricidae > Crocidura > Crocidura indochinensis. The sequence continues at coordinate 15,013 of PVKC010012182.1, forward strand.
TTCATGTCTGATCTTTGTGCCCCTGATGTTTACCACAGAGTTAATACATAGTAATTTCTCAATATGTCTTTCAATTGGGTAAATACATTTTCATCCACTCATTAGATAAATTAGTAGAGAAATTTTCAATAATAGCTAAATATTCCTTGTAAGAACCTCCAAGCCAGAGAGATAGCTCAATGGACTGAAGTAAATGCAGGATATCTAAGTTTGATTCCCAATACCACATATGGCTCACATTGACCATTGAGCCAAGAGTAGCCTCTGAACACTGCCAAGTGATACCTCCAAAAAAAGATACTTTTAGTAACTTTCTATTTCTCAAAAGATTCCATTTAAGTTATTCACTTAAAGATCAGGATAGGGTTGGAGTGATAGTACAATGGATAGGCACTTTTCTTGCATGTGTCTGATCCAGGTTTGCTCCCCAGCACCACATATGATCCCACTCCCAGATCTTCTAGGAGTTATTACAGAGCCAGGAAAAAGCCCTAAGCATCACCAGGTATGGCCACAATTTTTCTCATTTAAAAAATAATCATAATTAAACAGATCAAGAGAGACCTTTGCTTGCTGTATGAATATGAAGCAATATCTGCAGATCCCCAAGATATTCCACCATGTCTTTGCTGTCATCATTGCTGTGGTGTCCAGAGTTTATGCTTGTTGTATATGCTTGGGTCACACTGAAAGTGGCAGAAATCACACTTGCTGATGTGCAGGCAATACCAAGGATCATTCTTAGTCTCACATATGCATAGTAGGTGCTGTACCATTCAACCACATCTCTGGAACCCTGGAGAATCCTTTCTTCCACTATAGCCTAAAATCTCAATGTTCAATTTCAGCAAAATGTTCATCAGGTCTTTTTTAGGCTCTTTTCTTCTTCCATATTTCCCTCCCTAATTTTTCCCTCTTGTCCTTTCTCTCCTTTCTTTCTCTCACTTGAATATATTCATTAACATTTAGACACTTAAAAAGTAACAGGGACCCCCTCTAGCTTTTGACAATGAATTGCCCTTCAGAGATAAATTGGGAAACAGACCATTGCATGCCCGAAAAAGTATAGTTTATTGCAGTGATCGGCAACCTTTTTTTATCAACTGAGCCAAATCTCGCCAAAACCACGATTGAAATTTATTTTGAGAGCCACACAGGGCACGCACTGACAGAGGCTAGGAGCACAGTCCTGACTCCTGGAGCAGTGTCCGTCACACAGAAGAGCCAAATTAAAAGTGTAAAGAGCCACATGTGGCTCGTGAGCAGCAGGTTGCCAACCACTGGTTTAGAGATTCTAGGAGCATCTTACTCAGTCCAGGGAAGAGGGCTGATGAAGTGGTGTAGACAGAAAGCAAACCAGATGGGTTTGCTCAGGCACAGACAGGTAGAAGGAAATTGATGATGAGAATTGTGGGACCAGCATGGAAAGGTGAAGGAAAATGACACATTCCAAAATAGTCCGTTCTTTTCCTTCTCTGCAAAAATAAAGAAGATTTGCAGCAATTAGGATACAATTGAAACTAGATCTTGAAATAAGATTTAATTAAGAATTTGGGACATTAACCTTGAAGGGACTGACAGATTTCTACTGTAGAAGCCTCAATCAAGGAGGCCAGATTCATGAACTAGAAGGTGACCCATACAGATGGGAAGACATCAGTCTGCCTTCACAGGATTCAGGAAGGAGGTGCAGGCAGAGATTGGAATTCAGAAATGCAGAAGAGAAAAATGTCACCAGACACTGCATCCAGCTAAATGATAGTGAAATAATAACTCGTTCCCTGAGACTACAGACAGGACGACACAAAAAGAGAGGATACCACAAATGCAGAAGAGACAAGGTAAGGGAAAAGAATCTTGGCCAGTGTATACTAAGCTACTTGAAGGTCAACTTGATAGAGATATGGGGGAGATGCTTAGAGGATCTCTCTCTCTCTCTCTCTCTCTCTCTCTCTCTCTCTCTCTCTCTCTCTCTCTCTTCAAACAAGGAAGTCTGCTGAAAGAGGTTAGGTTGAACAGGACAAGACTCAAGACATAAATGTGCTAGTCCAGTTTCTGTGTTTCATCCTGTGCTGTGCATTTTGCAGTCACAAGTAAAGGCCTCTCCCTCCACTTACGTCTAGGAGATAGCTCACTAGATTGTGTGGTTATTCATTTGAATTTGTGGGGAAGTTAGCTTCTAGACATATCACCTAAAAATCTAATATCATTTTAGGTTGGGGGTCAAGATATCATTTTAGGTTGGGAGTCTAATATCATTTAGGTTGGGAGTTAATCCTAATAGTTGTTTCTTTTTTGTTGTCATTGTTGTGTTTCTTTTGGGGGGGGCATACCGGTTGACGCTCAGGGGTTACTCCTGGCTATGTGCTCAGAAATTGCTCCTTTCTTGGGGGGACCATATGGGGACACCATATGGGTAGTGAACTGAGGTTCATCCTAGGTCAGCTGTGTGAAAGGCAAATGCCCAACTGTTGTGCTACTGCTCCTGCCCCGTCCTGTCGGTCTTTTTTTTTTAAGTAGTAGATTGCTCTAAGAAGTCATTCAACTTCCACTGCAAGAAAGATGGCTTGAAAACCCCATTGAGCAGAATAAAAAGTAAGGCAGCAAACAAAAGACTGCCCAAATCAACACAGTTACTGACAGATCCTAGTGGCTTTTGTGAATGATTCTCATCATCACATGCAACTTTTAAAGGAAAAGGATATATGTTAATAGATGTGGAACATTGTGTAGAAAAGATAATCAGAGTCGAACTTCTGAGTTCAGAAAGTTCTATATAGCGACCCACATTTTTCCTCTTTGTTTCTCATTCAGCATGCCCTTTGCTATTTTAGAAAGAGTGGACTGGTTGAAGGAATTTGACTATCTTACTTGAATGATATGATTTTGGTTAATTTCTACTTTTAGACTAGCTTCTTTGTTAGACATCTTTTAATTCAGGGCCTATAGATTTGACTTACTCAGAAATTCTCTAATTTCTCACTCCATGAGTTTATTAAGAAAATTTTCAGTATGACTCATAACACCAATTTCAGGATATGATTAAATAAATAATACTATTCTAGCTTATCCCGAATATCCACCCTTTCCTGACCCTCTTTACATTCTGGCCAGAAAACAGTTGCAGATAAAAAGGCCTATTACTCCCCAAAAGGGATCCTCAGAGCATAGTAATATTGAGCTTTGGGGTGACATCAAGACTCACCTCCTCAGAATTCACCTGTCCTCAGATTTTTTTCTCATGGCAGAGACAGCTGATTTTATAAGACATTCCTATTTTCCACTGTTTTCCTGTCATGCCTCATCCACAAACAACAGATTTTTCTCCAAGCTTTTCAAGGTTGTGCACCACATGTGAGCCTGTAGAGTCATTGCCTAAGAACTAAAAGCCTCAGTAAAGTGTAGGTTCCTTTCTTATTCTGCATTCTTCTGGTCTAGCTGTGAGATCATTGTTTAATTCATCATTTAATAACAGTAAAAGAACTGTGAAAGGGGTCACTTGTTAACATTTCTCAACTGATCTTGTAACAGGTTCAATTTTCAGTACATTTTCACCACCCTTTTCCTTTTTATGTTTTTATGTTCTCTCCAAGGAGCTCTCTGTTTTTGACCTTCAACAAAGATTAGAAATGGAAGAATCAACTCTCTCCAGCTTGTGCTTAGAAAAGACTGAGGTTGTTGCAGGAGGTGTTTGCAAATAGAAAATGTTAGCAAATACTGATGGGATTGGGAGGCAGGGGAGAGGGTCAAGAAGCACTGTTATATATGAACTTTAATTTATATTTAAAAAAGACAGCCTAATATTTACACAACACCTTTCACAATGACAACTGTAAACATGACATCCCCTTTCCAGAAATGCAATCTTGGATTCATTGACTCATCCCATTCAACTTGTCATGCTGCTCCGTCTTCTTGCTCAGTCACTCCTCCAAAAGGAAGTCTCATTTCTTCCCATTCTTACCACTCCTATTGTGATCCAGTCATTTTTTTGACTCCTGACTTTCTTTTATTCCTCTCAGAGATTGCCCAAAAGTAGCCATGAGTTTGAGAGCTTGACGTGGAAGAACTGGCCCTCAGTCATTGCAAATTCTTCCAGAAGTCTTATCTATCAGGATTCTACTGAGTTCTCCCTAAGTTTTATTACACGTGGCCAACCTAAACCTATATCCTTTGATTTGTTTGCTGGTGCCAGGTTTTTATTTTTCTGTTTCAAGATATAGAGAACTAAATGCTAGTGATAAGTTCATGTAATCTCCCTTTGCTAACAAATTAATAGAAATAAATACATTTTAAATCAGTTCTATTCATTTATATTTTCCTCTCCAACTAGAACAATTTTGTTTACTTGGTGGGAGAGGAAAGGTTTCCTACAAGGTGTTTTAGAAATCTGGGGGGGGGGTGTCCCACCAGTGATTCTCAGCCAACTACCCTGGTGGTTCAACACATGTGCTTGAGAATGTAGTGCTGCTCAGCATGTGCCAGGAATGATCCAGGCCACCCTGCAAGTGTTGGGGGTTTCCAGAGCTACACTGAAATGTTCTGTGAATCATGTGGTGCCAAGAATTCAACCAGAAGTTGGCTACATACTAGACATGCACCTAAACTTATCCTATCTTCCAGCCTTTGGGTAATTCTTTTAAGCTTTTATTTTTTTATTTTTGGTTTTTGGCCACACGCGGTGGCTCTCAAGGGTTACTCCTGGCTCTGTGCTCAGAAATCACTCCTGGACTGGGGGATCATATGGAATACCAGGGATCGAGCCCACATCCATCTTGGGTCAGCCATATGCAAGGCAAACACCCTACTACTGTGCTACCTACCACTCCGACCCCTAAATCATATTTTCTTGTGTTTATTGATTGCCACTTTTTTATACCATCTTCATTAAGCTTTGCTTCTCTTGTTTCCAGGAATTATGGAGTCGCTGATCAATTGCTCCTTTTGAGGGGTCTACATGTTATTTCTGTCTCAGGAGATATCTTCCCAGCCACTTCCATTGTCTGTGCTCCTGCCTTTAGAAAATCACTTTTGGTACATATCCAACTCCATCTTAATTTTTGATACTCAATTCTTTGAACATGCACAAAGAAAAGTAGAAATGTCTCTCATCTGGGGAGCAGCTTTTTCTCTTGCTCTGTAGACATCTTCTCTTGCCTCCATTCATCTGAGTTCTTCCTTTGAGCACCCTGATTGCTAGTGATTCGACTCCCTTCCTTTTCCTCTGTTGATGTGGTTTTTGCAATGCTGTTTCTGTGCTCAGCGTTCACTCACAGGCTTAATTCTTACTCACACCCATCCATTCCCATACATACACATACACAGTGTGGGGCTCACTGGGGGCTCATGGTTCTTTTATATAGTTTGTTTGCACATGTGTTCTTTCAAAGGTCTCACATCTGGTTTTGGTACTTGGACACACTCCTTGCTGAAATGGGGTTCAAAACTGTAACACCAGAAATTATCCAGCTGCCAGGCACAAATATCAGAGCCTGAAGATGGTGCTTAGGATGTTAGGGTTCTGCTAGGGATCAAGCTCAGGACCTCATGATTGCAAAGTAGGTGCCTTAGCCACAACTAATCTCTCAATCTCCTCAGGGACATTGTTTTAAGATCTGATTTTGTCTTTCCATGTGGTTTGTCTTTCATTTGCAAATATGCATCAGGCCATGGAAAAACACTATACATAAAGTCTTCATAATCGTCCAACTTTTCCCTTTATCTTCAGCATTCTTTTGGTACAAATACAATCTTTTTCCTCAATGTTTTGATAAGGGACTTTTAGAGGAATATAATTTAGAGTCATATAATTAAGGGATGGTCCTAAAACCTTAGGTATGGATATCTTTTCTTTTTTGCTCGTTTAGTTTTCTGTGTTTGGGAGTCACACCTTGAAATGCTTAGAAGCGATTCCTAGCTCTCTGCTCAACAGTGACTCCTGGCAGTATACTCAGGGGACTATATATGATTCCAGAGATAAGACTAGGATTGCAGCCGATTTGTATATAAGGCAAATGCCTTACCACCTGTACCAACTCGCTATCAAATCCAGTATAAACGTTTTCTAAAGGAAAAAATAAGGTAATTATTAAAATTTAAACATGATTTATTGAAAGGTTATAGAAATATTATATAATAAAGCCAGGTATAAACTATATATAGTTTTTTATATCAGTCTGAATTACATATAAACCCAATACAATTAAAATAAAGTTACAATGTAGACAATGAGATCGCTTTGTTGGAATAAAATCCTTTCACTGTGAGCAAGACTGTAATGGCAATGGCAAAGCTTCTATTACATTTTATACACCAATAGCACTGTTGGTAACATGAGGGTTCTATGTTTACCAATAAACTTTCCCTTCAAAGTTCTGCAAAGCCTTTGTTTCTTTGGATTGGTCAATGTCTTCTGACCTTCTCTTGGCTGAAGTACATTACTCAGAAATCATTTTGCTTCCTTTCCTTTCCACCAGAATTCTAGATTATTTTTCTGTGTTAGGTCATTCTCTTTGTATATTATCAAGATATGAACATATAAAAATATTTATAATTAGTATTACTCCATGAAATGCCCTTCAGTTTAAAATTACTAATACAAAAACTCAATTTTCATCTCTAATCCAGAAGAAAAAAATCCATTAGATATTTAATGGTCATTGGTTATCAATTAAAAAAGGAATCAAAGCATCATAGATAGCTAGCAAAATTTCCTATTATTTAAAGATATTTAAATTCCCTCCAGGTACGTAGTAGGAGTAAAACCCAAAGGCAATGGAAATGTAAACCAGATCTTCAGTAGGAAGCTACTATAGGGGAGGGGTGGGAAGTCTGAATTAATGTAAATGGAAACACTGGAACAAAGATGAAGGGAAGTGGACAGTGGGAGAGAGGATGTTGCAGGACTGTGCGTTAAATCCTATCATTAACATTATTGTAAACCACAGTGCCTAAAATAATTTTTAAATCCCTTTAGAGTCTCAAATGTCATCCTCAGTGGAAAAGATTTCTCAAACCAGGGTAGATACAAAGTTTGGGACCGGACCAAGGTTTTATTTTCAGCTACATGACCCTTACCTCTAGTCTTTATAGCTCTGAACTATCTAGTCAAGTTGGTCGACAACCTCTGTAAACACCTCTTAAGCCCTAAACACTGCCTAAGAGTATCTCTAAAACAGAAAATCAAAATGAACATTTTCATATACAAAATAATATCATAGTTGAAGATGAGATTCAGTATATAGCATACGAGTGACATGTTCAAGACCAGAACTATCTGAGTCCTAGCACTGCAAGATATAGCCTGAGAACTCCTGAACGCCTTCAGAGCATGCATTCCCCAATAGTAACAATAGCAATAAATAATGTAGATGCAGAAATCTTCATATATGAATTCATTGTTCAACTTACAAAAATTTCAAGTTATCGCTGAAAAAAATGTTAGTTTTTCCATTCAGACTCAGAATATATTTCCAAAGACCTTGGAATCTGAGAAATTTAGCTTCAGTAACATGATTGTTTGGTATAAATCAGATCAAGAAAATATCTATAAAAGGTTAGTTCATCTTGGTTAAACCTCTCAACTTGAAATAAACAAGGAGAGATAACGAAGCAATTAAAGGTTGGGTGTGTAGGACCAGAAGATAGCTCAGTGGCAAAACACTCGTCTGCTCCACAAACACAGGGTTACATGTTTGATCCCCAGTACTGCCATAGGCACCAAAGCTATCTCGGAAGTTCATCTATTAGTGCCTATCAGCTCTGCTGTCTGAGATCTCTAGCATCATATGTGATTTCTGGCTGTATCAAAAGAGTGTATGAGCATTATAACTGAAGTATGTTATCCCTGATCAGCATTGAGATGTTAAGATGTCCGTGAGAACTGACATGATGCCATAAAACACGCCAGGAGAATTACCAAACAAAATCTCCAAAAACTCCAAAAGCTTGGAGTAGTTCTAACTGAAACCTAAACAAAACAAAAAGACGTGCACAAACTGTATTCAGCAGTTTGATGTCTCGTTAGCATGTGTGTGTGCACTAAAGTGAGCAATCTTCTGCAATCCCCTGTGAGCACTGTAACAAGAATGTACTTAAACACCACATCTAAAGGAGTGTGATCCCCACAGAACACAAGTACAAATAATGTCACCAAAATACTGTATTCACTCCACCCTACTGAACACCGTGGTCAAGTTGTATGAGTGTGATCTGTAATCATCATGACAGTAAAAGCAACACAGGAAAAGAGAAAACTTGTTTATAAAACAATATGGTCTACTATATTAGCCCCTTTTAATTAAGAAAATTAATCATTCTTGTGGCTAGTACATTCTTAAAATAACTACTTACCACGAAGGGAATTAGAAGAAGAGGGACAAATACAGAGAGATCTCTCTCAAATGTGGGATATAAAGTAACATAGTAAAAGAATTAAAAAAAAAGCCAAAGATCCTGAGATTCAAAATGCAAAACTGAATTGCTAAAGGGGTTGTTAGTGAGTGAGGGGGTGGGACCCAGATACATTGGTGAAGGATTGTTGACACTCTGGTTGTGGATGTGATGTTGGGACATTCTTTCATAAAATGTTACAATTAACAGAATTGTAAATTAAGGTCAAAGTGAAAACAAAATCCAATTTTGAAAATCTAGATTTCTAGAGGAAAAAGATAACAATCCTTTTAAATTCCATGCCGAAAGCCGAGTCATTCTGCCCTCCCCACACACATCCTGCCTATTTCCCAGAATTCATGATTCAATTTTTCTATCACTAGTGATGGTTAATAGCAAATTCCTCTTTTGTGCTTACCCCTTAAACTTTGACTCTTTCTTTCACTACTTTCCCCCTATATTATTCAATGTTTATTAAGTTGTTCAAAAGAAATGATTGTGATCAAAATGCAACATACATTTTTTTAGTTAAAAATGGGGCCCAGGAGATAGCATGGAGGTAAGGCGTTTGCCTTTCATGCAAAAGGTCATCG